>CM019063.1:50546315-50738815 GCA_009667805.1 Leptobrachium leishanense | reverse complement strand
GAGCTTTTCGTTATGTTACCGTTATTAACCCTTTCACTACCAAGTGATTTTCAAAAAATCCACTGTCAGAAACCAGTGGTGTTTTTTTTTTTTTTTGTGAAATTGTCTTTAATTAATTATACTGTAAGAAATATTTGGGGATATTCCCAGTGAATTCCTTTCTGTAATAACCTATTTGGAAGGGATCAATTTGTTGCCATCTACTGGCCAAATAGAGTTTCTGCAGGTAGAACTGCAGCTTATGTCTCTGTATTGGTTGGGAAGTTACCGAGATATCAGAGCATTCCTCAGATCGCAGTAGTGAAGGGGTTACTTGCAAGGGATGCAAATATACCTAATTGAAAAAGAGCTGAATCCTTAGCCTAAATGTTCATCTAAAACAGAGATCTGAAGCTCCGCCCCCCCCCCCATATGTTTCTGAACTGCAGCTCCCATGGTTCTCTGGTCGTCTACTGCATTCAAAGAATTCTGGGAATTGTAGGCAATCATCGTCTGGAGGGGAGGTCGTAATTTGACAACCCTGATCTAAAAAGTAACACATCCACTCCTCCACATACCCCAGACCCATCACCCCTGACAGTTACCTTGATTTTGGAGTGTGATTTTTTTGAGACTTCTTTGTTCGCAGCTTATTTAGATGTGCAACAGACACTCGTCCTTTTCCCCCAAAAATAAATATATGGTCAGGCCAGTCGATAATTCAAATTTCTGTTGCTTCGATAACGATCTATACGCATTGAACTATTATGGACTCAACAGTGAAGTCATCTTCAGAATAGAAGCTATAGGGGTTAATCAGAGAGAGACGATCTGGCCCCAAAATTCCACCGAACAGTGAATTTCCCCGTCCGGTGACATTTCATGGCCATTCGGCTATTCAGAGAGCAGGCAGTTTGCCAAATGTTATCGAATTGCCAGCAAATACGGTAAAAGTTCGACGGCAGTGAAATCCCCCATAGAGAAGCAATGGTTAATCTATTCAGAGACACCGAACAGCAGAGAAACTTGCCGAAGTGCCCTGCTGTTCGTTGTTTTCATTCGGCAGGTTTATTCAGGTGAATCCCATAGGCTTCAATGTTAAAAATATTCCCCCCTTTTATTATAATATATTGTTTAAACTGTTTATTCTTTTAAAGTGCAACAAAAAGTCTCTTAATTTTTTTTAGGATTTTTTCGGCAATTTTTTTTTCCTTTTGTTAAAATAGCGTTTATTCTTTATTCCGTAACAGACATTTTTATTATCATTCATAGGATCATGTATGTTAATTCCAGACATTTTCAAATTTGTCACTTTCAATCGTTTTTTGTCTTTTATTACTCCGTTTGTCTGCCTGTTGGCTTTTTCCGGCTGCTGCTCGTCGCTGTGTTCGGCGGATCATCGGCTTTTTCCGGACGCGGATCGGCAGGTTTGCGACAGCTGCTCAAATCGGATCCGATAATTTATGTAGAATTTAAAAAAATGAAATGCTGCAAAACCGCCGCAATTATCAAATCCGATAACTTTGGCTTGTTCTTGGTGTTTTATCGAATCGGATTCTACCCAGACCTGCCAAGATTATCGGATTCGATAATATCGTTGGTTTTCCTGCTTTTATGCTGAATGGGTGGGGGAATTTGATTCCCCGAAGTGCAGGAAACAAGAGAGCACCGAAATGTCGGTGACATTTCGGTGCTCTCTGAATAACCCCTTATGAGTAATTTTAAGCTTTTTAAGTCATTTCTATCATGTTAAAGATGTGTGTATATATATGTATAAAAGATATTAGTAATCATTTAATTATATAATAGTAGTAGTGTTTATTGTTTAATATACAAGACATAGAACTGTGTGATTGGTGACCAAATTGTCTCGACGTAAAACTCACTTTAAATCTCTCTTGTTCTCCTCCACCATAGCTACTCTAGATTATAAAATCCTCTGGGTCCTCTGTTTGTAACTTTTTTTGTAGTTTAATTCCCCAATCTTTATTGTATAACGCTGAGGACACTGTTGGAGCATTATAAATGTTGATAATAATAAAAATAAACCCTGACATGCACTTATAATATTCATTCCATCATTCAGACCCATGTTCTTCTTCTTCTCTTCATTAGGCTTGTGCACCGATTTTTTTTTCGGTTCGATTCGGTTCGATTTTTCGGATTTTTAAACTTTTCGATTCGGCTCGTTTCGACCGATTTCGGTTTCGATTCGATTCGGTTCGGCCCGTTTTTCAGGTACATTTTTTTTTCGGAATTTCGACCATTTTTCCTATTTTCGTATCACTGTGCTCGGTTTTTGTATCGACTTTTCGTAATTTCGGAAATTTTCGTTTTTCGAAATTGCACATTTTTCGGGATATCGACCGTTTTTCGTATTTTTCGTGTCATTTTGCCCGTTTTTTTTAATCGAATTTTCGTTTTTTCGAAAAATTTTCGTTTTTCACAAAATTTGGGTTTTTGCAAAATTTTCGTTTTTCGGAAAATTTTCGTTTTTCGGAACATCTGTTCTCCTCGTTTGACACATTTCGAGCCCATTCGAAAAATCCGAAAATATTTCGTTTCGGCTCGGAAAACATTTCGGATCTGAACTTTTCGGATCTAAAATTTTTCGGAAATTCGGCCGCATCCGAAAACACGAATCGGGAAATTTCGTGAAAATTCCAAAATTCCGAAACCCGAAACGCACATCCCTACTCTTCATGCAGACCCACTTTTATATTCCTTCCATCGTGTAGACACATGATCTCATTCCTATCAATATTCAGACCAATGTTCTGGTTGAACTGATTATTCGCGCCCATGCTCTTTTTCCACACATTATTCAGGCCCATGTCCTTATTCCCCCCACAATTCATCTCTACTAGAGATGTGCATTCGTTTCGGAAAAATTTGGAACGTAATCCATTAATTCGTATTTCGGAAGTGCTTCCGAATAACGAATCGGTACAATACGAATTTGAAACGAAATGAAATGGTGTATAACGAATTTATTTCGTGTTACACTGTGTCATTATCATAAAAAAAAAATGAATTTTTTTTTGGTTTTCCGGAATGCGAATCGATATCAACTACCGAATCGATACCGAATTGATATATCAACTATCGAATTGATCTTAAATTAAAATACATATGATACAAGTAATAGACAGCAAACAACTTTATGAAACAAATTAATTTTGTTTCACTGTTTAACCCCTTAGTGACAGGGCGGTTTTGCACAAATCCGTCTTTTAGTGACCGCTGCTGTTTTTACGTTTCTGCGCTGTTAGTGTTTAGGTCAAATTTTCCTCTTACTCGTTTATTCGACCCACACATATTATACACCCTTTTTCCCGCCATTAAATGGACTTTCTAGAAATACCATTATTTCCATCATATCGAATAATTTACTATAAAAAAAAATATGAAATAAGAGGAAAAAAATGGTAAAAACACACTTTTTCGTAATTTAATCCCCAAAATCTACAACCACCCAAAAAGACCCCGGCTAAATAGGTTCAAAATTTTGTCCCGAGACTAGAAATACCCAATTTTTACATGCGTTTGCTTTTTAACCCCTTCACTGCTGAGACAGTTCACCTATATGCGCTGCGCTCATTCTGACCATTTTGTGCTAATTATTTTTAGATGACAGCCTAGGTCCTATTTAATTAAACTCCCCCCAGACAAAAAAACTTTTAAAAAAAAAAAAAATTTTATTTTATTTAATTTTTTTATTATTTTTTTTATTTAATTTTTTTTTAAAAAAATTTTTTAAAACCAAGCCTGGTCATGTTTGGTATCATTGGAAAGGCCTTTCAAATGATGTCAAATATGACCATCTAGCTGCCATGGATCGGGAGATATGGGGATCCTTAGGATCCCCTTATCTCTACATGGCAGCTAGATGGTTAACTGGCCCACTGACATCCTCACACATATGGTGAGGTTGTCAGTGGGTGGGGGGGGACCTGGAGGCTTGAATCCCTCCAGGTTTGAATCGCGTTTTGGTGCCAATTGGTGCCGAAACGTGATCCGGTGGCGAAACTGTTAATGCCATACACCGCTGAAAAGGGGAGGCTCTCCCCTCTCCAGCAGTGCAAACGGCATCTCCCTAGCTTCAATGGTTGGGGAGATAGAGGGCTCTGAAGGAGCCCCCCCTCCCCTCCATTGAAATGCATGGGGACGCCTGCTGATGACGTCACCACGCAGCGTGGCGACGTCATCAGCCTCGCCTGCCCATGTAAATCACATGGGCAGGCTTCCTCCCTGCCAGATCGCCGTGGGATCCAGCGAGGGAGGTGAGTATCGGGCGGGAGGGGGAGTAGGTGCCGCTGACGTACCCTGTACGTCCGCGGGTCTAAGGGAGACCTGTGGACAGGACGTACAGGGTACATCAGCGGCCCTTAAGGGGTTAATTTGACTCAAATACTAAATCTGTGACACAGCTTAATATTTAACCCTAGATTGTCTTTTAACAGCAAAATTTGATTAACAGGGGTTTTATTTAGTGATCCAAAATTCGAATTGATGTTAACTATGGAATTGAAATATGAAGTTCGAATCGATTCGAAATTTCATATCGATTCAAAATTTCAAATGATACGAAATTTTGAATCAAAACGAAACGAAATACGAAACAAAATTAGTTACAAAATTTCAAAAACAAAATTATTTAGTGTAATGCCCCGCGCCGCGGTCGGACCGCAGCCGCCATGTTGGGACGCCTGACAAACTCACCTGAGGTCCCTCGTGGCGCGTCGCTCCCTGGTTCCGGCCTGCAGCTCGAGGGAGGAGAGCCAGGATGTGTCCCACGCCGCCTCCGCAATCCGTCTGAGCAGAAGGCAGGCGCGCATGCGCGATCGCCCATCCTAGAGTATGAAGACCTAGGTACTCTGGCGCCCTCTGCTGGTCAAGTTAAGGTACTGCACCCCACCTGCACTGGAGATCCTCGTATACCACCAATTAATTTACATAGCACTCAGGTATCCTCATTCCACCTGCGAGTTCCAGGTGAACGGTGTTCGTATGATTCCTTGAACCCTATTTAAACCTGCCGCCTTCTCCATCTCACTAACCAGGTTATACTGTGGTTATACCACGTTACCCAGTGGTTCCCCTTCGTGTTCCTCTAAAAGGATTCTGACTTCCGTTCCTGCTGCCGATACGGTACAACACTGCTCTGGTTCCTGTTGCCACGGTACAACGCCGCTCTGGTTCCTGTTGCCACGGTACAACGCCACTCCGGTTCCTGTTGCCACGGTACAACTCCGGTTCCTGTTGCCACGGTACAACGCTGCTCCGGTTCCTGTTGCCACGGTACAACGCCGCTCTGGTTCCTGTTGCCACGGTACAACGCCGCTCTGGTTCCTGTTGCCACGGTACAACGCCGCTCTGGTTCCTGTTGCCACGGTACAACGCCGTTCTGCTTCCTGTTGCCACGGTACTACGCCACTCTGCTTCCTGTTGCCACGGTAGAACGCCGCTCCGGTTCCTGTTGCCACAGTACAACGCCGCTCCGGTTCCTGTTGCCACAGTACAACTCCGCTCCGGTTTCTGTTGCCACAGTACAGCTCCACTCCGGTTCCCGCTGCCACAGTACAGCTCCGCTCCTGTTGCCATGGTACAGCTCTGCTTCCGCTCCTGTTGTCACGATACAGCTCCGCTTCTGTTGCCACGATACAGCTCCACTTCTGTTCCTGCCATCACGGTACAGCTCCATTCCGCTTCCATATTCAAGATTGCCATTGCAGTACCAGTTCCACCTCTCGGCATACCTCTATTCCTGGACTACTTCCAAGATTACAACCGTACTTATTTAGCCTTACAACTCTTCGTTCTGGACTTTTATTTCTGTCAAAAGAAACTTTACATTGCTTTATTCTGGACTTATATTTTGTTGCCTTCAGTAAAGTTTAACCAATCATATTTCTTCTGGTCTCCTCCTTCGGCTTGCCATTGGGTTCCATACACCCAACACCATACAGGGGTCAAAGCCTCTGTCCTTACATTTAGAAACAAAACTAAACTAAACGAAGCAAATTTTTCAGCCATGCACATCCCTAATTCTCTACTCTCTCCATCCTACAAGGTCCAGTCTTTAATCAATTTATCTTGCAGAGGATTAACTCCCTTGTGTTGCCAAATAACTCAATGGCCATGCAATGTGTTTTCTAGACATGTGCAATTCAGTTGTGACCTATTTGAAAATGGTCCGAAATATCAGCAATTCGGATTGATCTGGATAACGAATTGCCGATGTCTGAACTGAATCGTTTTCCAAATAAAAATAAAATCAATCAAGATTTTTCTGATTATAATCACTCAGGTCCGAATATAATCAGAAAAATTCAGACTTAATCGGAATAGTAGAAAAATAGAAACAAAATAGTAACTCTAGCCCTGATCTAACCCTACACCTAACCCCAGCGCTAATCGTATGACATACAGAAACTGTAAACCTAGCACTAAATCTAGCCATAACCTTAGCCTAACCCTAGCCTAACCTAGCCCTAACCCTCACCCTAGGCCTGATCCTAGTCCCCCTAACCATTTTTGTTTACATATTATACATAAAAGTTCTGAATATCATTAGCGGCTAAAAATATTGGACGTTTCCGATATTCCGAATTGGTTCGATACTGAAATATCAGAAGCTTCCTATATTTCCGAACTGGCTGATTCTGAATATTTTTGAATCCGATATTTTCGGATTCTGAAACATTCCGAAACGAACCAAGCAGAATTTTTCTGGGCTGCATATGTCTATTATTTTCTGTCGAGTTCTACCTAACATCTATCTAACATCATATAGATATAGAGCCACCACTTTTAACATTCTCATTCGTCATCTTGGTTTGCTTGGTTGAAGCAGCTTGTATATCACACCATAGATACAGGGCACCATTACAGTCATCACTATAAAACGGGGACGCTAGGGAGAAAAACCTGCGCCTGCAGGTTTCTCTTTTGTGTCCCCGTTTTAGCGCGATTTTATGATGCAGGTGCTAAAAAAGCTGCCTGCATTGTTATTGGGTGCGAAGTCCCAGGATGCGAGCGGCAATGATAAGCGCCACCACATGCATCTCCTCCATGGAGTCCATAGGACTCCATTGAGGCAGACGGCGCCGGTCAAATGAGATCCGGCAGGTCAGCGTAGTGATCCACAGGGGGAGACTGGGGACTTTTCCCCCCAGTCTCTCCCTGCTCCCGGCGGACAGAGGAGGTGGTTGGAGCCGTGGTCCTCACCGTGGGATTAGAGGTGAGTATCTGATTTTTTTGGGGGGATTTTTGGCTGGTGCTGACGGATTCTGCAGCAGCGGAATCCGTTAGCACCAGGTCCAGTCTGTGCTTAACTTTCATGTAACCGCTGCCAGACGGTAATTAGCATTAGTATATTGTAATCCTAACGCTGATTTACACTTTGCACTCCCCATGTTAAAGCGCAAGATTCCAATCGCTAACGGTTTTTTAACCCGTTAGCATTTGGATTGTAATATGGTGCGCCCACGCTAGAGCCACCAGGGCTAACCTTAACGCTCACTCAGCTGAGCGCTAATGTTAGCACCAAGAATGTAATGGTGCCCACAATTTGGTATCAACATACACTCGATTTTACTCTTGAAACTCAATAAATTGTATTTCATGCTCATGCCTATCCCTAAAACCACTTCAGAGATTTACACTATGTCAACCATTTTACCTTCCCAATGTCCACTTATCAGTTCGGTGCTTTCAGACCGGGCTATCGGAGACCAGAAGGTTGGCTTTTGTTATCTGTGATGGATACAAATGTTGAAGAAATGGTTAAGTCCATTACTACTTCTTTATAGCAGCCGTATAGTTCCACATTGCAGCATATATGACACTCGCTTCATATCTTGCAGCCAGCGGAATTTGCTCAAAGTAAAAGAGTCGCCATCCTTTTGCCACGGAACATTGGCTGTTGGTTGAAATACATAATTTCTGGTACTCTAGCATGCAATGACCCCCATAATGTGTTCAGAGATCCCCTACAGCAAGAATCCTTTTAGTGATTCATTGGTTTTTTTTCTCTCTTTTGCTGTTTTTTTTTGCGATTGCTCCCATCTTATGGGCTTGACACCCTAAGGCTTTCCTCTAATTGAATTACAGGGGCTGCATAAGCAGTTTGCGTTTCATACTGGGAAAATACAATGCAAGAACGAATGGCCTGCCCTCTGATACAAGTACACACACAAAAGCCTATAATTCAATTACAAAGACCCTCCAGACACAATGTCCTCTTGTTAAAGTTAAAGTGGACATTTCGAATATTTCACTGCATCTCACTTGGTTGTGTGATTATCCCATTTTACCAAAGGGCAAGAAGACTTATGGGGACGCAACCGTTTGTATTCTAAGACGCATGACCTGGTCGCCTTTCTTTTTTCCAGTCTATGATTTTACTAAACAACGTCGTTTGTTGTACACCGAGATCTTATTTCTTTTTTCTTTTTTTAGACATCGCAAAAAAAAGCATCGATGCCGGTTCAAACATAGAAACTGTTAAGAGCACTAAAAGAATATAAAACCTTTTTTTAAAAAAATATAACTTTAAAAAATATTTTAAAATTCTCTCTTTTAATGAGTAAGACAGTTGATGAACACATAATGTTTATAGCGGGCACTCCAATTCCAATGAAAGAAACATAGCATTAATAACAAAATTAATAAAGATAATAATAATTAGTGCGCACTGCTCAAACGTGCTGTAGATTTTTGGCCAATGTTGCAAATTACCATCGATTTTTTTTTTTCCATAAAATGTGGAGAGTATATATCCAAACTCCAGATGCAACAAAGCCCCCTGTGCTGAAATTAGAGGATGGAATTTAGGGTGCATAAATGACCTCGATATACACAAACACAGCACGTCACAGGATCTTCAAGTCTCTTTTGAGGATCTTTTGTGCCTTTGTTCCTCTCAGCACTTCCAAAGAGAAGGGTATTTTTTATTATTTTTATTTATTTATTTATTATTATTTTTTTTAGTAAATTTAAAGAATGTAGACTGAAGGCTTTTTTAGATTATTTTTTTTTCTCCGTCCAGCCCCCTCCATGTGAACAGCGTGAAGCTTTTAAAAAAACAGGCTCCAACTGTGCATGATAGTAGAAAGGGGTTATGAAAGCTTTTTCTTGAGTAAACGAAAAAGAGAAAAAAGCGAGTGAGCCAGAGTTGCAATTTTTTTAAAAAAAGCATTAAAAGGGTTGGATCACACTTACAAACGGAAATTTTAAAAATATAAACTTAATTCCTATATAGTTTGAAAGCTTTTAGCTGGTAACACAATAGCAGTGACTCCGCAAGATGATGCAAACCTTGTCGACTCAC
This sequence comes from Leptobrachium leishanense, assembly GCA_009667805.1. Classification (NCBI taxonomy): domain Eukaryota; kingdom Metazoa; phylum Chordata; class Amphibia; order Anura; family Megophryidae; genus Leptobrachium; species Leptobrachium leishanense. The sequence goes on along the minus strand of CM019063.1, from coordinate 50,729,502 downwards.
AAGAGGGTTATGTATGTTTTAATATCTATAGAAGGGCAAAAGGTGGAAGTTGATGGACTTGATTCTTTTTCCAACTTACATTACTATATAACCATGTAAGAGCAATGAGCGATTCTACAGAAGCGCTTACATTACCATAATGGGATCTTGAGCCGGGGGCCTTTAATGTGTTCCAGCAGAGCGCATAACCAATATCTTGCTCGGTTTCAGTTGGGGTGCTGGCATTTGGTGCCAGGAACAAACTTGGCGGTGCTGGTCGCGCAACAATGCTTCCTCTGCCTCCAGGCTCTTTACAGCAGCCCATTCACCGTAGGGGAATATTCAGGTGGTGCTCAGCGGAGCATTTACTAACACACAGAATGACCCATTGTGCCGTATTAAATATGTTGCGCTCCAGTAAAATGAGGCATTTTATGGACTCTCGCTCACTTTGCAAGGCAATCAGGGCATCGGAAGAGTGGAACCAATGGTGCCGATCTCGATGATACAGATCCTAAACGCTGGGACGAATTTATTTAGTGAACGGTCTTCCTGCGCTCTTGAGAGAGAGGGATGGATGGAAATCATGTGGCACTTGCTCTTGCTAAGTTATTAAACTACAGTTCCAATTAATGGCAGGTTTTCCATTCTGCCGGCATAGAAACATAGATTGCGGCGGCGGAGAATTGGCCCACCGGGTCTGCACGTAATGAAATCTTATATGCACATCTGTCGCGTCTTTCTGTTTCACAACTGTGGTAGCTCACGCTATATCTTCTGAAAGGCTTTTCCACGTATCTACAACAAATGATGTAACATTACCTCTTACCCTTTCGTCAGCCCATAAAGCATGTTCTTTCATGTCAATCATTATGATCTTACCAGAAAAATGCCTCCATCTTCAACTTAATGAAATCCTTTGACATACTTGAAGTTTTTGCTCTCTTTGCTCCGATGGGAATATTATCACATAGAGCCGTGATGTCAAACTCCGGCTGTCCAGATGTTGATGGCCTACAAATCCCAGAATTCTTTGAATGCAATAGGTGGCCAGCGAATCATAGGAGGTGTGGTTCAGAAACATCTGGAGGACCAGAGTTTGGCCACTTTGGTATAGGGCTATTGCTGATATGTTTTGCCTCTTCCTTGGAATCTGTAATATGTGTTTCTCCATCGGCGACTGTCCATGGTTCTGACTCAGATCAGAACCATGGACAGTCGCTGATGGTGAAACACATATTCGATCTATTTCTTCATATCAGCACCTTGGGTAACGGCAGGCTTGTTACTATCCATGGTACTAATACTGACAAAATGTATTGTATCAAAAGTCATTGCTGAACAGAACACATATCTACTGTGAGAAGATAATCCAGCTGTATGTGTTCTGCAAAGAAAAAAACAGACTTCGTTATACATTTAAAATAAGTTAGGAAGAACCCTAAATATTAACCCAAAAATTCCCAAAAAATGCAAAAGTAATCCTAAAAAAAAAAAAAGAAATGGCTGTTTGCTGTAATTGAAAATAATAAACGGTTTTAGAAATATTTAATAAACGCTTAAAGACGGGGATTTGTTTTAACATTTATTCGTAAGAAAAAAAGGATCTTTCATAAAAAAACTAAATGTCCGAAGGAACGAATCGGCAGGATTACTGTATTGACCGATATATCAGAGCATCCAAAATACCATACGTCTAAAGTCAAAACGAAAATCCGAAGATGGACCCTTTGAAACGATGAGAACAGACGATCCGAAAAACTGAAATTCCCCGATTTCACGAAAAAAAATCGATACAAAACACCGAGCCGAACTGAAACGAGTCAAAACGAAAATGGGCCGAAACGATCCAAAACAAAACTTTTGAAAATCCGAACGTGCCAAAACGAAAAAAACAAAACGTGTGCACATCCCTAGTATATACAAATAGTTGACCTAATCACATAACAGTGGTCAGGATTGAGAGAACTCAGAAACCCCAGCCAATATGCGTAGAGCAACTAGCAAAATAATGGAACCTAGAACGTAGACGCTCGAAGAAGGAGTCAAGTCAGGTGGAGGATAAGCCATGCTTATTGCACAGGAGGCCATTACAGACACTCTCCTCAGTCAGCACTCAGTGGTTTTATTTTTTCTAGTTTAACAGGGCACAGTGCCCCCTGTACTGGGCTTCTCTCTCTATAAAACTAAAATAAAGATTAGAAAAAAAAGAAAAAATTAAATAAACTAATTGTAAAAAAAATCAAATTTAAAAATGTATTTATTTATTTTATCACATAGAAAGAGGCACCTCTATAAAACAAAAACAATGTAAAGAAAAAAAACCCTCTTTTTAAATTCTCTAACAATTAATAACAATAATTATTATCATAAAATATAATATTTAATTATTATATAAATATAATAATAATTTTAGTTTGCCTCAAAGCAAAAATAATAATAAAAATTCCTCGATCTTTGCACTCTTCTTTTAAGGGGAGGGGGGTGCGCTTTATTGTTTTTTTTGTGCTTACAGGTTCCTGAGATGTAAACCCAGCCCTGGTTGTAGGACTTGAATTGCGCATGCAAAAACATTTACATTATGTCTTCTCGCCCTGTTTTGCAGTGCTCGGCGTCTGGTAAATAGCCCGTCGCAGGACCCTTTGTAGTTTCGTTGTGCACAGCTTGCCGCTTTCAAAGCCATTTGCTATCGCTACAAAGAAAACACATGACCGGCGCAGCCTTGTAAACCCTTAAGCCTCGCGCCGCGGCGACGAGAGACAAAGGGAGAAAAAAATATAGATTTGACTGCCTATTAATTTAAATCAGAGCCCCAGAAGAAGCCGATGAACTGTAATTTATGAGCTGTCAAAGCCTGAAAAATTCCTTTTGACACTTTGTACTGTCAGATATTACAGGCTTTCCTGCGGGGTTGATAGAGAAATTCTACAAGGACTCGGCAACTTCGCAGGAAAAAGGCGAAACGCGGAATGCTGGGGGAGGAGCTGGGATTGTGTTTTCGGTTTGGAACCTTCTATTGTCGCCGTTTAATCATTTCACCTGCTCACCTAACTCCCTATCAATTTGAGGGTCATGGGTCGCCCGGTCTGCCCGATTCCTGCTCTCCACGCCAGAACGATAGAGATACAAAAATCTCAAGCTTTATTTACGAGCTGTGAACGCTGGAAGCCGGGACTGATCCCTGCCCGCCGCCACAACCCGGCCATGGAAAACACAACACAGAGACATCTTGTTATGTCTTAACACTTTCACTACCGGGTAGTATTTCATAAATCAGGGCCGTTGATAGCATATGACATCGGACTCCTACGACTACAATTCCCACAATCCTGCTCTTTCAGGGAATGTCAAGCAAATGCACTTACATTAAAAGTGAATCTGTCTGTCTGTCTGTTTGTCTCTATCTCTTTATCTATCTATCCATCTATCTATCAATATCTATCTATCTATCTATCCATCTATCCATAACTATCTATCCATCTATCCATAACTATCTATCCATAACTATCTATCCATATCTATCTATATCTATCTATCCATCTATCCATAACTATCTATCCATAACTATCTATCCATATCTATCTATATCTATCTATATCTATCTATCCATATCTATCTATCCTTCTATCCATAACTATCTATCCATAACTATCTATCTATCCATATCTATCTATATATCTATATATCTATCTATTTATCTATCCACATCTATCTATTTATCTATATCTATCTATCTATCTATCCATATCTATCTATCTATCTATTTATCTATCCACATCTATCTATCTATCTATCTATCTATCTACCTATCTATCTATCTATCTATCTCTCTATCTATCTATTTATCTATCCATATCTATCTATCTATCCATATCTATCTATCTATCCATATCTATCTATCCATCACCATATATTTGTATCTATCTATCTATCTATCTATCTATCTATCTATCTATCTATCTATCTATCCATAACTATATATATCCATATCTATCTATCTATCTATCTATCTATCTATCTATCTATCTATCTATCTATCTATCTATCTCTCTATCTATCTATCTATTTATCTATCCATATCTATCTATCTATCTATCTATCTATCTATCTATCTATCTATCTATCTATCTATCTATCTCTCTATCTATCTATTTATCGATCCATATCTATCTATCTATCCATATCTATCTATCCATCACCATATATTTGTATCTATCTATCTATCTATCTATCTATCTATCTATCTATCTATCTATCTATCTATCTATCTATCTATCTATCCATAACTATATATATCCATATCTATCTATCCATGTCTATCCATAACTATATATATCCATATCTATCTATCCATCTATCCATAACTATCTATCCATATCTATCTATCTATCTATCTATTATCTATCTATCTATCTATCTATCTATATCTATCTATCCATATCTATCTATCCTTCTATCCATAACTATCTATCCATAACTATCTATCTATCCATATCTATCTATCTATCTATCTATTTATCTATCCATATCTATCTATTTATCCATATTTATCCATATCTATATATCTATCCATATCTATTTATCACCATCTATTTGTATCTATCTATCTATCCATATCTATATCTATCCATATTTATCTATCCATATCTATCTATTTATCCATATCTATCCATATCTATATCTATCCATATCTATCTATCCATAACTATCTATCCATATATATCTATCTATCTATCTATCCATATCTATCTATCCTTCTATCCATAACTATCTATCCATAACTATCTATCTATCCATATCTATCTATCTATCTATCTATCTATCTATCTATTTATCTATCCACATCTATCTATTTATCTATATCTATCTATCTATCGATACCTATCTATCTATCCATATCTATCTATTTATCCATATTTATCCATATCTATATATCACCATCTATTTGTATCTATCTATCTATCCATATCTATATATATCCATATCTATCTATCCATCTATCCATAACTATCTATCCATATCTATCTATCCATAACTATCTATCCATATCTATCTATCTATCTATCTATCTATCTATTTATATTTCTATCTATATCTATCTATCTATCTATCTATCTATCTATCTATCTATCTATCTATCCGTATCTATCTATTTATTTATCTATCTATCCATACCTATCTATCTATCTATCTGTATATATCTATCTATTTATCTATATCTATCTATCCATATCTATCTATCTATCTATCTATCTATCCGTATCTATCTATCTATCTATCCGTATCTATCTATCTATCTATCTATCTATCTATCTATCCATATCTATCTATCTATCTATCTATCTATCTATCTATCTATCCATATCTATCTATCTATCCATATCTATCTATCTATCCGTATCTATCCATATCTATCTATCTATCTATCCATATCTATCTATATCCATATCTATATCTATCTATCTATCTATCTATCTATCTATATCTATCTATCTATCTATTTATCTATATCTATCTATCCGTACTGACAAAACTGATACAATGCTCTTTGGAACCGCACCTAAACTACACAAATTGCAAACACCCCATCTATGGCTAGGGTCAGACTGAGGCAGTGCGAACGCGCGTTCTGGCGCACTTAATCACGGCCGTGCTAGCAGCAGATGCCGGGCAATGACGTCCAATATACGAAGTACGGTCGCACAAAAGTCCGGCTGCGCAACGCAAGTGGAAAATGAACGCATTTTTTCGAGAACGTTAAACCACTAGTACTGACGTACAGAGTGCGCTGCGTCCGCTAGAGGCGTGTGTGCGTGAATTGGAGACATCAGACGCTGCTAATGTCCGGCCAACATAACGTCCAGATGCAAGAAGTGTTTTATTGATGATCCATACAAAATCACGGATGAAACTGCGCATAGTATGACCGCTATTGCGTATTCCGTGAAAAAATACGTCCATTCTTCGAACGCACATTTTCACGGACAACGTGAAAAATGCGTTAGTCTGACCCTAGCCTAAGTGTTGGGACAAAATCAAATGGCACGCTGACCACAGTCACTTCTCTCAAATACCTAGGTATGTGGTTAGACCCAAATCTATCTTTTGGCCCTCACATCGAAAAACTCTCATCTAAACTCTACCCCAAACTAGGTGCCCTGTACAGAAGCAAATCCTGCCTGAGCCCCGCGGTAAGAAAGCAGATTGTACAACAAATGCTTATGCCAGCCATTGAATATGGAGATGTAGTGTATGCAGCCGCCCCACAAACACACCTCCAGAAACTTACTACATTGTATAACTCATTCTGTCGCTTTGTGCTACAATGTAACTATATGACACACCAATGTGACATGTTAAAAGAACTAAACTGGCCATCACTGGACTCTAGACGCACCCTTCACCTTTCCAACCTGGTGTTTAAGAGCTTTTCTGGGAAGCTGCCACCCTACCTGAATATGCTGCTTCCCCCGGCAGTTCCCTCATCCTATAACCTCAGATCCAGGACCAGCACCTTACTTGCAATACCACAATACAAAAAGAAAATGGCTCGATCCTCATTTTCCTACAGAGCACCACAATTATGGAATAACCTCCCAGACACCGTCAAATCTTCCCCAGTCTAAAGTCCCTTAAGACTTCCCTATTAACATACCTCAATACGGAATGTACCTGTAAACATGTAACATAATGACTTTATTTCCTCCATATTTATTTTTCTGTTAATCTGTATATTTGGTCTTGTGTTAATATCTTGCATTTTACTTTTTTGTATTTCTGTAACCACTCAATGTTCTTGAACCCAGGACATACTTGAAAACGAGAGAAATCTCAATGTATCCTTCCTGCTAAAATCCTTTATAAATAAATAAATAAATAAATAAATAAATCTATCTATTTATCGACATCTATTTGTATCTATCCATCTACTTATCTATCTTTCTCTCCTGGTATATCCATATCCATGTCAGTCTGTCTATCTGTCTTTCTTTTTATATCTATCTATCTGTATCTATTCGTATCTATTTATCTACATCTATTTTTATCTTTCTATCATCTTTCTCTCTGTGTATATCCAGGTCAGTCTGTCTATCTGTCTTTTTATCTTTATTTATCTCTATCCATCCATCTGTGTCTCTTTTTATATCTATGTATCTATCTATTAATAAGTATATTTCACTATCTATCTAGCTACACCTATTTGTATCTTTCTATCTATCATCTATCCATATGTCTATATCAAAATAGCCGGTTTGGAAAGTGAGATAAATGGGAGGAATTTCTGGTTTGGCTATTTTGACCTAGAATTTTCACTTCTCCAGTCATTCTCCATGTTTTCACCTCTCTCTGAATAACCCTGTGGGGGTAATGCAAAGAGATACGAATTGTGGTAGAAAGGTAACCGAACAGTGAAATTCAGGGTTCGGTTACCTTTCCTGGCCATTCGGCTATTCAGAGAGCAGGCAGTTCAGCAAATCCTGGCGAATTGCCTGCACATACGGTGCCTGTTCCGTGCCTGTTCGAGGGCAGTGAATCCCCATAGAGAAGCAATGCTTCATCTATTCAGAGAACACAAACCAGCAGAGAAAAGTTGCTGAATTGCCCTGCCATTCGGTGGCTTCATTCGACAGGTTTATTCAGGTGAATCCCATAGGCTTCAATGTTAAAAATATTCCTATTTTAATTCAATATCTAATAAACCGTTCATTATAATATTCTCCAGTAAAGAGTCTCTTTATTTATAGATTTTTTTTAGGATTTTTTTTTTTTAGATCGTTTTTTCTTTTTTTCTGTAACAGCCCTTTTTATTATCATTCATTGGATTTTATATGTAAATTCCAGACATTTTCGTTTCGTTCGTTTCTTTGCAAACAGCGTTTCACTTTTCAAACATTCAAGTGTACTGTATCTTTTTCTTCACTCCATTCGTCTGCGGTGTCGGCTTTTTCCGGCGGCTGCTCTGCGCTGTGATCGGCGGCAGCTCGGGTTTCTCCGGCGTGTTCGGCGGGGTTAATCCAGATGTTTTCGCAGGTTTCGGTGTGCTTTCGCCGGGTTTTGCGGTGAGTGTTCGGCGGGTTTGCAGCGGCTTTTCCCTGCACTACGACGGCCCTGTGGTGCTTGCTGAATTCACCGCAGGGTCGCCGAAATGGGATCGCCGAATCGCACCGAATTGAAGAGAACGAAAAGTCACCGAACGTGCGGTGACTTTTTGATTTTCTTTGAATAACACTGTAGGCGTTATTCATAGAGCTGATCTGGCCCCGAAATGTCACCGAACAGGGAATTTCCCCGTACGGTGACATTTCGGGGCCATCCGGCTATTCAGAGAGCAGGCAGTTCGCCAAATTTGAGCGAACTGCCTGTAAATACGGTGCCTGTTCGAAGGCAGTGAAATCCCCCATATATGGAATATCCCCCATAACGGAAAATTCCGTTAAGCCATTCGTGATCATGCATCAGCAGAATAATATGTAAAAGTTGTGTTCCTCTGGAGCCTGAGACGGGATCTCATTGCGCGGCTGACTCTAACACCACACCGGTGTCTCCAGATATCAGCCACTGGATGAGCAAATCTTCTGTTATCAGCGCCGGTGACAGGCTGTGAATTAGCGCGGCGGGACGGATCGCAATGTCTGCCTCCAATTTCACCACTATCAGGGTTATCCAAAGAGATTCGAAAAGTCACCGCACGTTCGGTGACTTTTCGTTCTCTTCAATTCGGTTCCTTTTGCCGATTGCATTTCGGTGACCCTGCGGTGTATTCAGCAAACAGCACAGGGTCCCTGAATTGCAGGGAAAAGCTGCCGCAAACCTGACGAAAACTAACCGAATGCACGCTGAAAACAAGCAAAAACATCTGGATTAACCTTCGAAAAACCCGAACAGGAGCCGAAAAGGAGCCGAATCACACAGAGCCGAAGCATAGAGGAGGCAGTGAATAAATTAGAAAAACCATTTGTATGAATCTGGGAAAAAGAAACGCTGTTTGCAAAGAAACTACTGAGCGAAAATGTCTGAAATTTTCACAGGAGGTCCAGGGAAGGATAATAAAGAGGACTGTTACAAAAAAAATAAGCAAACTGAAAAAAAAAAAAAAAATCGGACTTTTTTAAAAAAAAAAAAAAAATCTGAAAAATGCTTAAAGTATCCTAAAAAATCTATAAATAAAGAGACTCTTTGCTGCAGAATTTTATAATGAACGGTTTATTAGATATTGAATTAAAACGGGAATATTTTTAACATTGAAGCCTATGGGATTCTCCTGAATAAATTTGCCGAATTAAACCACCGAATGGCAGGGCATTAGGGGAACCTTTCACTGCTGGTTTGTGTTCTCTGAATAGCCGAAGCAGTGCTTTTTCATGGGGATTTCACTGTCCTCGAACAGGCACCGAACAGGCACCGTATGTGCAGGCAATTCGCCAGGATTTGGCGAATTGCCTGCTCTCTGGATAGCCGAATGGCCAAGAAAGGTAACCAAACGCTGATTTTCAGCATTCGCTTACCTTTCTCAAGCAATTCGGATCTCTTTGGATAACCCTGTATGTGTCTGTAATGTGGGGGATATAAAATATGTCAGTTTCCAACATTCCTGCACATGAGTGGGGAAAGAATTCAAAGAAAGGGAGAAAAAATAGAAAATCAATATTAAACACGTTCCTTGTTACATTATGCTTTGATTCAAATCCTTTTGTGCTACACTTTATTGTAACAGGAGATAGGAATACGGGTATAAAAAAATATATATATTGCAAATATTCCGTCTAATAAATCATAACAATTTTTTTTTTTTTTTACTAACCAGAAAATTATTTTAAAAAAGAAACATTTTTTTTTTTTCTAGAAAGTATTTTACCTGGAAGGAAACATTGAGATTTCTCTCGTTTGTTAGGACTATACGGAATCGAAATATATTTATAACAATAATTATTGTTTTTATTTATTAGAATTAGAAGAGCTTATCATATTTTCAATTTATATTGTACATAAAAAATCTATAATGTATATATATACAACCCAGTGACCCACACTCTGGATTTGGTTAAAGTTCTGTGTCTGCTGTATATTCCACATCCACCATAAAGTTACTCACTCTAGAGACTTCGTACAAAAAAAACGTTTTATTATCTATATTTAATGTTTCAGTCCTCACCGACCGGGACGTCTATCTATCTATCTATCTATCTATCTATCTATCTATCTATCTATCTATCCATATCTATCTATCTATCTATCTATCTATCTATCCATATCTATCTATCTATCTCTATCTATCTATATATCTATCTGTATATCTATATATCTATCTATCTATCTATCTATCTATCTATCTATCTATCTATCTATATATCTATCTGTATATCTATCTATCTATCTATCTATCTATCTATCTATCTATCTATCTATCTCTATCTATCTTTCTATCTATCTATCTATCTATCTATCTATCTATCCATCTCTATCTATCTATCTATCTATCTATCTATCTATCTATCTATCCATATCTATCTATCTATCCATATCTATCCCATATCTATCTATACATATATCTATCCATATCTATCTATCTATCTATCTATCTATCTATCTATCTATCTATCTATCTATCTATCTATCTATCCATAACTATCTATCTATCCATATCTATCTATCCATATCTATCTATCCATATCTATCTATCTATCTATCTATCTATCTATCTATCTATCTATCTATCTATCTATCTATCTATCCATATCTATCTATCTATCTATCTATCTATTTATCTATCTATCTATCTATCCATCCATATCTATCTATCTATCTATCTATCTATCTATCTATCTATCTATCTATCTATCTATCTATCTATCCATATCTATCTATCTATCCATATCTATCTATCTATCTATCCATATCTATCTATCTATATATCTATCCATATCTATCTATCTATCTATCTATCTATCTATCCATCTCTATCTATCTATCCCATATCTATCTATCCATATCTATCTATCTATCTATCTATCTATCTATCTATCTATCTATCTATCTATCTATCCATATCTATTTATCCATATCTATCTATCTATCCATATCTATCTATCTATCTATCTATCTATCTATCTATCTATCTATCTATCTATCTATCTATCTATCTATCTATCTATCTATCTATCCATCTCTATCTATCTATCTATCCCATATCTATCTATACATATATCTATCTATCTATCTATCTATCTATCTATCTATCTATCTATTTATCTATCCATATATCTATCTATCTATCTATCCATATCTATCTATCTATCCATATCTATCAATCTATCTATCTATCTCTATCTATCTATCTATCTATCTATATATCTATATTTATATCTATCTATCTATCTATCTATCTATATTTATATCTATCTATCCATCTCTATCTATCTATCTATCTATCTATCTATCTATCTATCTATCTATCTATCTATCTATCTATCTATCTATCTATCTATCCATCTCTATCTATCTATCTATCTATCCCATATCTATCTATACATATATCTATCTATCTATCTATCCATATATCTATCTATCTATCCATATCTATCTATCTATCCATATCTATCAATCTATCTATCTATCTCTATCTATCTATCTATCTATCTATCTATCTGTATCTATCTATCCATATCTATCTATCTATCTATCTATCTATCTATCTATCTATCTATCTATCTATCTATCTATCTGTATCTATCTATCTATCTATCTATCTATCCATATCTATCTATCTATCCATATCTATCTATCTATCTATCTATCTATCCATATCTATCTATCTATCAATCCATCCATATGTATATGTAGAAGAGTATAGCTAAAAAGGTAAATATAGTAATATAGATAGATTTAGACAGAGAGACAAATGGATAGAAAGTAGGATACAGTAGACTGATAGAAGGATATGGATTGCAGAATATGCTGGCTCTTTATAAATAAAGAATAATAATAATAGATATAGATATCGATAGATAAATAAAGATATGGATAGATAGATATGAGATGAATTGTGATAGATGGATAGGTATAGATAAATACATAGAAATAGATGTGGATAGATAGAGATATAGATAGATATGGGATGGATAGATAGAAATAGATACAGTGAGGTCCAGAAATATTGGGACATTGACACAATTCTAACATCTTTGGCTCTATACACCACCACAATGGAGTTGGAATGAAACAAACACAATCAGGGTTATCCAAAGAGATTCGAATTGCTTGAGAAAGGTAACCGAACGCTGAAAATCAGCGTTCGGTTGCCTTTCCTGACCATTCGGCTATCCAGAGAGCAGGCAATTCGCCAAATCCTGGCGAATTGCCTGAACATACGGTGCCTGTTCGGTGCCTGTTCGAGGGCAGTGAAATCCCCATCAAAAAGCACTGCTTCAGCTATTCAGAGAACACAAACCAGCAGTGAAAGGTTCCCCTAATGCTCTGCCATTCGGTGGTTTAATTCGGCAAATTTATTCAGGAGAATCCCATAGACTTCAATGTTAAAAATATTCCCGTATTAATTCAATATCTAATAAACCGTTCATTATAAAATTCTGCAGCAAAAAGTCTCTTTATTTATAGATTTTTTAGGATACTTTAAGCATTTTTCTGAATTTTTTTAAAAAAAATTAAAAGTCCGATTTTTTTTTTTTTTTTTTCAGTTTGCTTATTTTTTTTGTAACAGCCCTCTTTATTATCATTCCCTGGACCTCCTGTGTAAATTTCAGACATTTTCGCTCAGTAGTTTCTTTGCAAACAGCGTTTCATTTTCCCAGATTCATACAAATGGTTTTTCTAATTTATTCACTGCCTCCTCTACATCACAGCTGCTTCGGCTCTGTGTGATTCGGCTCCTGTTCGGCTCCTGTTCGGCTCCTCTTCGAAGGTTAATCCAGATGTTTTTGCTTGTTTTCATAGTGCATTCGGTTAGTGTTCGTCAGGTTTTCGGCAGCTTTTCCCTGCAATTCGGGGACCCTGTGGTGTTTGCTGAATACACCGCAGGGTCACCGAAATGCAATCGGCAAAAGGAACCGAATTGAAGAGAACGAAAAGTCACCGAACGTGCGGTGACTTTTCGAATCTCTTTGGATAACCCTGAATGTGCTTTAACTGCAGACTGTCAGCTTTAATTTGAGGGTATGTACATCCAACTCAGGTGAACGTGTAGGACTTACAGCAGTTTGCAGATGTGCCCCCACTTGTTAAGGGACCAAAGGTAATGGGACAGAATAATAATCATAAATCAAACTTTCCCTTCTTAATACTTGGTTACAAATCCTTTGCAGTCAATCACAGCCTGAAGTCTGGAACGCATAGACATCACCAGACGCTGGGTTTCATCCCTGGTGATGCTCTGCCAGGCCTCTACTGCAACTGTCTTCAGTTCCTGCTTGTTCTTGGGGCATTTTCCCTTCAGTTTTGTCTTCAGCAAGTGAAATGCATGCTCAATGAGATTCAGGTCAGGTGATTGACTTGGCCATTGCATAACATTCCACTTCTGTCCCTTCAAAAACTCTTTGCTTGCTTTTGCAGTATGCTTTGGGTCATTGTCCATCTGCACTGTGAAGCGCCGTCCAATGAGTTCTGCAGCATTTGGCTGAATGTGAGCAGATAATATTGCCCGAAACACTTCAGAATTCATCCTGCTGCTTTTGTCAGCAGTCACATCTTCAATAACTACAAGAGAACCAGTTCCATTGGCAGCCATACATGCCCACGCCATGACACTACCACCACCATGCTTCACTGATGAGGTGGTATGCTTAGGATCACGAGCAGTTCCTTTCCTTCTCCATACTCTTCTCTTCCCATCACTCTGGTACAAGTCGATCTTGGTCTCATCTGTCCATATGATCTTGTTCCAGAACTGTGAAGGCTTTGTTAGGTCTTGTTTGGCAAACTCTAATCTGGCCTTCCTGTTTTTGAGGCTCACCAATGGTTTACATCTTGTGGTGAACCCTCTGTATTCACTCTGGTGAAGTCTTCTCTGGATTGTTGACTTTGACACACATACACCTACCTCCTGGAGCGTGTTTCTTGATCTGGCCAACTGTTGTGAAGGGTGTTTTCTTCACCAGGGAAAGATTTCTTCAGTCATCCACCATAGTTGTTTTCCGTGGTCTCCCCGGTCTTTTGGTGTTGCTGAGCTCACCGGTGCGTTCCTTCTTTTTTCGAATGTTCCAAACAGTTGTTTTGGCCACGTCTAATGTTCTTGCTATCTCTCTGATGGGTTTGTTTTGTTTCTTCAGCCTAATGATTAGGGATGTGCGTTTCGGGTTTCGGAATTTCGGAATTTTCACGAAATTTCCCGATCGTGTTTTCGGATGCGGCCGAATTTCCGAAAATTTTTAGATCCGAAAATGGCAGATCCGAAAAGTTTTCCGAGCCGAAACGAAATATTTTCGGAATTTTCGAATGGACTTGAAATGTGTCAAATTGAAATTTATTGCTTTGAAACGAGGAGAACAGACTTTCTGAAAAAACAAAAATTTCCGAACTTACGAAAAGTCGATATAAAAAACGAGCTAAGTGACACGAAAATACGAAAAATGGTCGAAATTCCGAAAACGTGTACAATTCCGAAAAACGAAAATTTCCGAAATCACGAAAAGTCGATACAAAAAACGAGCTAAGTGACACGAAAATCCGAAAAATGGTTGATATTCCGAAAAAAAAGAGTACACTAAAAACGAATCGAGCCGAACCGAATCGAAACAGAAATCGGTCGAAACGAGCCGAATCGAAAAGTTTAAAAATCCGAAAAATCGAACCGAAAAAAAAATCGGTGCACAAGCCTACTAATGATGTCTTGCTTCACTGATAGTGACAGCTCTTTGGATCTCATCTTGAAAGTTGACAGCAACAGATTCCAAATGCAAATATCACACTTGAAATGAACTCTGGGCTTTTTATCTGGACATTGTAATTGGGGTAATGAGGGAATATCACACACCTGGCCATGGAACAGCTGAGAAGCCAATTGTCCCATTACTTTTGGTCCCTTAACAAGTGGAGGCACATCTGCAAACTGTAAATCCTACACTGTTCACCTGAGTTGGATGTACATACCCTCAAATTAAAGCTGACAGTCTGCAGTTAAAACACATTCAGGGTTATTCAAAGAGATCCGAATTGCTTGAGAAAGGTAACCGAATGCTGAAAATCAGCGTTCGGTTACCTTTCCTGACCATTCGGCTATCCAGAGAGCAGGCAATTCGCCAAATCCTGGTGAATTGCCTGCACATACGGTGCCTGTTCGGTGCCTGTTCGAGGGCAGTGAAATCCCCATAAAAAAGCAATGCTTCGTCTATTCAGAGAACACAAACCAGCAGTGAAAGGTTCCCCTAATGTCCTGCCATTCGGTGGTTTAATTCGGCAAGTTTATTCAGGAGAATCCCATAGGCTTCAATGTTAAAAATATTCCCGTTTTAATTCAATATCTAATAAACCGTTCATTATAAAATTCTGCAGCAAAAAGTCTCTTTATTTATAGATTTTTTCGGATACTTTAACCACTTGAATGCTAAGGACGCGCTCAGCGCGTCCTCAGCATTCCCCTGGTATGCGGAGGACGCGCTGAGCGCGTCCTCGCATTGGGGTCAGCGTTCGGCCGGGTACCGGCCGATCGCTGGCCCCTCCGGTGCGGGCTGACATCCTGGATGTCAGCCCGGCATCCGGAGCAGTGGCCGCCATTATTATGTGTCATCGCGCCCCCGCGATGACACATAATTCAGGCGCCCCCCGCATGTGCGGAGGAGGCGCCTGAAAGGGAGGGGGGGGAGGTCCTTCGGACCTCTCTCCCTCCCGATCGGCGGCTCACAGGGGCTTAACCCAGGCATCATTTGGAAGGGCACAGCCTGCCCTTCCAAATGATGCCTGGCATTAACCCCTGGGGAGCTGGATCGCAAATCGGCGCTGAAAAGCGCCGATTTGCGATCCTTCCGGGAGCTGGCCGACATCTTGGATGTCGGCCAAGCTTCCGGGAACTCCCCCAGAGGACTGGCGTCATCGTGCGCAGCACGATGACGCCAGTCCTAGCATTAACCCCTAACTGCCACGAAGTGTGGAGATAGGGAGTTCCAATGAACTCCCTATCTCCCGATCCGTGGCAGTTAGGGGTTAAATTTTGATATCGTTGGATCGGCCAGAGCATGGCCGTTCCAACGATACCAAACATGAAAGTAAAAAAAATTGTAAAAAAAAAAAAAAAAGAAAAATAAAAATAAAAAAAAATTAAAAAAAAAAAATAAACACTTTTTTTTTTTTTTTTTTGTTTTGTTAATGCAGCAATATTGTTCCCATTTCAATTATAATGTGAACAATGATGCTGCATTAACGATTTTTGTATGCGGTGCGTTTGTTAAAAATGGTGTCATTTTCCCCAAAAAAAAATGTAACGAGACCCCATCTCTAATTTTTTTAACAAGCGCACCCCATACAAAATATATCCGCAATTGCTCGCATGTTAAAATGTGGAAAAAAACACTTTACACGCTGTAAATTATTGAAAATACATATTTTATTGCATTTTTTGTTATAATATACAAACATGACATAACGTATACATATAATAATGACATATTATGAATCTACCGAGTCTGACGGAAAGAACGATATATAATATGTCGATGTCATATACTAAAATAAGCCTTCAAAACACGTTTAAACATGATGCGCAAAACAGGTAAAAAATGACCTCAGCACAGGGGCGGGAAAAGCCTCAGCAGCGAAAGGGTTAAGCATTTTTCAGATTTTTTTTTTTTTTTTAAAAGTCCGATTTTTTTTGATTTTTTTTTTCAGTTTACTTATTTTTTTTGTAACAGCCCTCTTTATTATCATTCCCTGGACCTCCTGTGAAAATTTCAGACATTTTCGCTCAGTAGTTTCTTTGCAAACAGCGTTTCATTTTCCCAGATTCATACAAATGGTTTTGCTAATTTATTCACTGCCTCCTCTATGTCACAGCTGCTTCGGCTCTGTGTGATTCGGCTCCTGTTCGGCTCCTGTTCAGCTTTTTCGAAGGTTAATCCAGATGTTTTTGCTTGTTTTCAGCGTGCATTCGGTTGGTTGTCGTCAGGTTTTCGGCAGCCTTTCCCTGCAATTCGGGGACCCTGTGCTGTTTGCTGAATACACCGCAGGGTCACCGAAATGCAATCGGCAAAAGGAACCGAATTGAAGAGAACGAAAAGTCACCGAACGTGCGGTGACTTTTCGAATCTCTTTGGATAACCCTGATTGTGTTTGTTTCATTCTAGCTCCATTGTGGTGGTGTATAGAGCCAAAGATGTTAGAATTGTGTCCATGTCCCAATATTTCTGGACCTGACTGTATATATGAATAGATAGAGAGAAATGGATAGAGAGATAAAGAGATATGGGCGGATAGATAGATAGATAGATAGATAGATAGATATGGAAGGATAGAGAGACATGGATAGAGAGATAAAGAGATATGGGCAGATATGGATAGATAGATAGATATGGAAGGATAGAGAGACATGGATAGAGAGATAAAGAGATATGGGCAGATATGGATAGATAGATAGATATGGATAGATATGGATAGATAGATATAGATAGATATGGATAGATAGATAGATAGATAGATAGATAGATAGATGGATAGATGGATAGATATGGATAGATAGATAGATAGATAGATAGATAGATAGATAGATAGATAAATAGATAGATATGGATAGATAGATATGGGTAGATAGATAAATAGATAGATATGGATAGATAGATATGGGTAGATATGGATACTAGATAGATATGGGTAGATAGATAGATAGATGGATAGATATGGATAGATATGGATAGATAGATAGATAGATAGATAGATAGATAGATAGATAAATAGATAGATATGGATAGATAGATATGGGTAGATAGATAGATAAATAGATAGATATGGATAGATAGATATGGGTAGATATGGATACTAGATAGATATGGGTAGATAGATAGATAGATATGGGATAGATAGATAGAGAGATAGATAGATAGATAGATAGATAGATAAATAGATAGATATGGATAGATAGATATGGGTAGATAGATAGATAAATAGATAGATATGGATAGATAGATATGGGTAGATATGGATACTAGATAGATATGGGTAGATAGATAGATAGATATGGGATAGATAGATAGATAGATAGATAGATAGATAGATAGAGTAGATAGATATCTAGTATGAGTCAAGACGGCCCAAGAGTCACGGTGTTGAAAGCATCCAGTAACATACATTCAGGCGCGATGGCTTGCAGTAACATTCATTCAGGCTTGCTGACTTGCAGTAACATACATTCAGGCGCGTTGGCTTGTAGTAACATACATTCAGGCGCGTTGGCTTGTAGTAACATACATTCAGGCGCGCTGGCTTGCAGTAACATACATTCAGGCGCGCTGGCTTGCAGTAACATACATTCAGGCACGCTTGCTTGCAGCAACATACATTCAGGCGCGCTTGCTTGCAGTAACATACATTCAGGCGCGCTTGCTTGCAGTAACATACATTCAGGCGTGCTTGCTTGCAGTAACATACATTCAGGCGCGCTTGCTTGCAGTAACATACATTCAGGCGTGCTGGCTTGCAGGCTTCTGATAATTAACGGACACGCTGACTTGTAGATTTTCCTACTGATTATCCGGCTCTGCGCACGTTCTTAAATTACCGCTAGCAAATGTTGTACACGGTAAAGCGCCAATCAAGGGGGATTCATCACCCAACTGTAGCTTTTATCATCCTGTCATTTCGACAACTGCTCGACGTGACTGCTGTCAGTTGTAGGAGGAAGCAATTAAAGATTTGTTTTAGCTAATTGCAAATGAGTTAATTAGCGTCCTGGCTTCCAGAAAACCGCCGCGGCTTTCACAAATAAGCAGGAAAACCAGGAAAACACTAATAGCCTCAGTGCTGTTAATCGCGTCCGTGGACACGGCTTGTGCACAGGCCTGCTTAGACACACTGAAATCCCTCTCCACCATGTAGGGCCAATCCATCACAACTCAAGAGCCACCCAAGAGCCGTTTGCCTGTTGAAGGGTGAGAAGAAGAAGGACAGGAGATCAGGAGGACTAAATGAGAAGAGGAGCAGACTGCACTGGGGGCCATGGGAAGGATTTGGCAGATAGGACAGGGACATAACGAAAAAGACTAGAGGACCGGGCTTCAAACACAAATATCATGTAGACCAAGGATGTCAAACTCAAGCCCCCCCCCCCCAGATGTTAATGGCCTACAATTCCCAGAGTTCCTTTATGCAATAGATGGCGCTCATAGGAGTTGCAGTTCTGATGTAGGATGTCAAGCTCTGGCCCACCAGATGTTGATGGCCTATAATTCCCAGAAGTCTTTGAACGCCAGAGATCTTAGACTCTGACCTCCCAGGTGTTGGTTGCCTACAATTCCTAGAATGCAATAAATGACCAGTGTTTCATGGGTTGTGTAGTTTAGAAACATCTGGGGGGGCCCCAGAGTTTTAGACTCCAGTTGAGCAACATCTGGGGGGGGGCAAATGTTTGACATCCCTGACCTAGATTAAAGATGTAGGGTTAAAACTGGAAGGGTATGAAATTGAGGGACTAACAGCAACCCTCTAATGACTACCTGTTTTAACCCTTTAGTTTCCTTTAAAAACTACCTTGTATCCAGCGCTGCTCTCCCTCTGATCTCCGCAGGATGTGACGTTCTTCCAGCTCAGTATGTCATGCGTCTGCAGGTGTGGCTGGGCGCTGCAGCCTCGTGAAGTTGCTGGAACCAATAATTAGTCAACAAAATGTCAATTAGATACAGTTACGGATTTCATAGTTATTTGTTGTAAGGATATCATTATTATAATGTTGAGTGTTGAGTATGGTGGGCGCCATTCACAAAGCTCCGACTTGCTGTCGACAAGTACAGCTAGGCTAAAATTGACGCGTTCTAAATGTCAGCATTGGAGGAGTCGGCTGGATCAGCCAAGCCAATGCTGGCCGCATGGCATAGTGGCCAACAGTCCTGGTTTTCCAAGGATGCCACTAGGTTGGGTTTGATCTTGGTGTCCTGGGGGCTAGGACAAGGTCCCTAGACTTGATTCTTGCAGTGCATGAGTTAAGTTTAGAGTACTGGGACAATTAACCCCAGTAGTCCAGGAACCTACCAGGAACACGCTGACTGTTGGCACCTATGACATAGTGATACATACAGGCAAGGTGCACATGTTGGTGGCATCTCACCAAGCTTGCAAAGCATGTCGGGGAGAGGCTTACATAGTCCTCAAATGTTAACTAATGTTATTTCCGGGGAAGAATTGTCCTTAAATGTTCTTTTATAAATATCCTGTTGCCAAAATATGGTAAGCATCTCTTAACTTTGTTCCAGAAGACCGAAAACTCTTCGTGGGAATGCTCAACAAGCAACAGTCAGAAGACGACGTTCGCCGGCTATTCGAAGCCTTCGGAAACATCGAGGAATGTACAATTCTACGGGGACCAGATGGCAACAGCAAAGGTAAATACCGAAAAAAAAAAATCTCTGGGTGATAATGACCGATTTACCACCGCACGGGCAGGGGCAGCAAAGACTTCTTCAGGATTTACACCCAAATCTATGTTAACCCCTGAAAGACAGAGGCACAAGTTCTGATGAAGATAAAACCTAGCATATGAGTTATGTGTCTGTTCAACCATAATTTACCTCCTTCATATTTAGTCCGCCCACACTTATTATATATCATTTTTTTTCCAGGAAAAATAGAGCTTTCATTTCACATCAATGATTTATATGTGAAACATAAATTAGTATAAAAAAATATTAAAAAGTGTCCGATCCTGCTGATCACAGGGTTAATGCTGTGACCAGCACTGAAAGAGTTAAAAAAACTATATAATTTTTTTCTTACTTTTCCCACAATGATCCATTGGCTCACCCACCTCAGATCTAAGCGAAGAGAAGAGACGATGCCTCGGCCAATGTTAAAACTCAATGGTTGAGACATTGTAACAGTCTTTCACTGTGATCACATGACTCAAATCGCCATCATGGGCTGCAGAGGGACTAAATGAGTTGCCAGGCAGACTCCCAGTCGGTGATCAGGCCGCGGGGAAGGGACGCGGTCAGGAGCAGGGATGGAAAGGCGCAGGGTGCGCACTGCTGCGTTTATACCCGATTGCCGCCAAATGGCATAGCGCACCCGCCATTGGCAAGAGGTCAATAAATGCACATGAGTTTCCCAATGCACCATCAAATAAATATATATATAGAGTTGTATTGTATCTATTACCACTGGGATGTGGTTATGAAGGAGAAAAAAAATAGTTTTCTTTTTATCTCTGTACGCTCATATATAAGGGGTTAATCAGAGAGAGACGATCTGGCCACAAAAGTGAATTTACGGTGCATTTTCGGGGCCATTCGGCTATTCAGAGAGCAGGCAGTTCGCCAAATTTTGGCAAATTGCCAGCAAGTATGTTGTCTGTTCGGCGGCAGTGAAATCCCCCATAGAGAAGCAATGGTTAATCTATTTACAGAGTGAAATGCCCTGATGTTCGGCGGTTTCATTCGGCAGGTTTAATCAGATGAATCCCATAGGCTTCAATGCTAAAAAATATTCAAATTTTAAATCAATATCTAATAAACTGTTTATTATTTTAATCTGCAGCAAAAAGTCTCTTTATTGATTTTTTTTTAGGATCTTTAGGTATTTTTTGGCAGAATTAATCTTCAGTTTTTTTCTTAAATCGTTTTTTCTTTTATCTGTAACAGCCCTTTTTATTATCATTCATTGGACCTTATGTGTAAATTCCAGGCATTTTCATTCAGTAGTTTTTTTTAAAACAGCGTTTCACTTTTCAAACTTTCAAGGCTTTTTTTTTTTTTTTACCCCGTTCGTCTGCTTGCTGGATTCTTCCGGCAGCTGGTCAACGCTGAATTCGGCAGATTGTCGGCTTTTTTCAGACGTGTTTGGTGTGTTTTTTGTGGCGGTTCGAAGTGATCCGATACTTCGGATTGTAAAGGCTGCGTTCATCGGCGGATTTTCGGCTTGTTTTCGGCACAGTTTTGTGGTGATTTTCCGGCGGATTTTCGAGTCCCTTCCCTGCTCTCCGGGGACCCTACGGTGAATGTTGAATTCACTGCCGGGTCGGGAAATTTGATTCCCGGTTGGGAAATGGGATTCCCTAAAGTATGCGGAACGGGAGAGCACTGAAATGTCGACAACATTTTGGTGCTCTCTGAATATTTGAACACAAAAACAGCAAAAACAACAACTGTGTCCACACAACACATTACAAGTAAAAAATACAAAACATGTGCTATGCTAAACAATACACAGCAAAAATATAACAATATAACTATATATATATATATATATACACGATGTACCAGCACTTTAATAATATAAGCTGCCCAGGTGCCAAAATCCAGTGAAAAGGTATAAACTGCGAATATCTGGACGGCGAATATCTGGAATAAAAAGTATAAGTTTATTTAACAAAGCATAAAATAAAAAGCCGACGTTTCGGCCCCACGCCGGGCCTTTATCAAGAACAAGTGTTCCAATAATAAGCACATATAAACAGTAAAACACATAAACCACTCACCAATCTTGTTGTGACGGCGCTATGGTCTACGTCCTACCGTGACCAAACCGGAAGTGACGTGCCGTTATGGTACATCGCCCGCTCAGTGGCTCATCACGTGATCAGTCCTATAGAAAAAACCTTCAGGGCTGTTAAGAAAAAGGTGAATCTCTGGAGAACTTTAGGAGAAGTGAAAATTCTAGGTCAAAATAGCCGATCTGGAATGTGAGATAAAGGGGAGAATTTTTCTGGTTTGGCTATTTTGACCTCGAATTTTCCCCTTCTCCAGTCATTTTTCTGGTTTTCACCTCTCTCTGAATAACCTTGTTTGTGTTTTCTGTAACCACGGCAACAATGCCGAATGGATACAAATATATATGCACCGGTTAAAAACAAGCATGAACTTTTCACCTGTCAGAGATGTAAGAACATTTGTTAGCGACAGCCACCCATTTCTTGCACAATTCTGGTTTATTCCTTCCTATAGTTGGAGTGTTTCTGATGCGGAACCACGTGGGACTCTTTCTCCATTAAAAGATACAAAAGGTTGATGTTTCATTCCTGGTAGGAACTGGAACATCAACCTTTTGCGACTTTTAATGGAGGAATAAATATTTGGATTTTACACCTGAAGTGCCGTCACATTTATATATTTATTTATTTATATATATCTCCGCAGTTTACTCTTGCTATGGAAGAGTCAGTGGCGGAAGTACCAGGGTCGCAGCGGTCACACTTGCGACCAGGCCCTGGCATTCCACCACAGGAGTGGGGCCCAGGCAGCCCGCAGATTCCGGCAGTCAGCACCGGAATCTGGGAGCAGCGCCGCCGGCATGCAGCTTGGCCGGAACCACCTGACCAGTGCATGAGATCGCGGAGTTCACGTGAACTCTGTGATCTCGCGAGAACGCGGCTGCGCTGGTCAGATGGTTCCCTGCGAGCGGCCAAGCTGCATGCCAGTGGCCGCTCGGGAGAAGAAGGTGAGAGCTGGGGGCAAATTCATCCATGTGAGCTGGGGGCAATATATCCATGTGAGTTGGGGGCAATATATCCATGTGAGCTGGGGGCAATATATCCATGTGAGCTGGGGGCAAATACATCCATGTGAGCTGGGGCAATATATCCATGTGGCGGGGGGCAATATATCCATGTGTGAGCTGGGGCAAATATATCCACGTGTGAGCTGGGGGCAATATATCCATGTGTGGCCTGGGGGCAAATATATCCATGTGTGAGCTGGGGCAATATATCCATGTGTGAGCTGGGGGCAATATATTCATGTGTGGCCTGGGGGCAATATAACCATGTGTGAGCTGGGAGCAATATATCCATGTGTGGCCTGGGGGCAATATATCCATGTGAGCTGGGGGCAATATATATCCATGTGAGCTGGGGGCAATATATCCATGTGAGCTGGGGGCAATATATATATCCATGTGAGCTGGGGCAATATATATATATATCCACGTGAGCTCGGGCAATACTATCTTTTTTATATTGCAGGGGAAAAAAAGTAAAAATATAGATCTTTTTTGGGAGGGGGAGGGTGGGGCCCTCATGGATTCTTGCACCGGGCCCTCAGGTTTCTTGTTACGCCACTGGGAAGAGTAATGGTGGCACTGCTGTTCACCGTTGTTTGCAGTAACTTCGGTGTTGATTATAGCCAAAGTTCACCGTAGTTGAGCGCTCGGTGAACGACCCCTTACATCTTGAGCAAAATTAGAAAAAACTTCCTTGGCATTTAGCGTGACACCTTCAAATCGATGAGAAAGGGACACATATATAAAAGAGAGAAAAACACAAAAGGAACCAGACATCAAAAAGCTTTTATCGACACAAAAGGAATCCCTTAGATCAGACCCTTGAAACAGTCACACTTACAAGCGATCACGCTTTCAGGCTGTGACAGCATTTATAGGCAAAGAAATTATTCTTTCTGGTTTAAAATAGATGTTTTTTTAAGATAAACCTGTTTTTAGATCAGATTTGCATAATTTAACATAATTCACTGGTCTGAAGTCCAAATGAGAGATCAAGGCCCAGACCCAAAGCAACATATCTGCATGTAAATTCATTTATTGTAATATCAGGCTGTGTCGCCTTTTGCTGTGATTGCGGCACACGGTCGCTGTGGCATTGTATTGATAAGCTCATGCGATGTCACAGCATTTATTGGCGTCCAGAGCGGCATTAATTTGTGGCCAAGATCTTGTATTGATGATGGGAGAGTCGCGGCGCTGCGTAAAGTCTTCTCCAGCACATTATCCCAAAGATTAACCTCAATGGGGTTAAGGTCTGGACTGTGCGGTGGCCAATCCATCTGTGACAATGATGTCTCATGCTCCCTCAACCACTCTTGCACAATGTGAGCCCAATGAATCCTGGCATTGCCATCTTGGAATATGCCCGCTGTGCCATCAGGGGAGAAAAAACCCATTGATGGAAAAACCTGCTCATTCAGTGTATTCAGGGAGTCACATGACCTCATTTTATGCTGAAACCTATTAATCACTGCACTGGAAGGCGAGCACCGATTGGCTGAGTTACATCCAGGTGGAGACTTTTTTTTTGCCTGGCTGCGTCTATTATCATATCATATTATATAATTTTATTTACGTGTATATTGAAAGCTAATTTTTTCTTTTTATATATATATATATATTAAAAAAAAAAATATTTAAAAATACTTCCAAGAGATTCCCTCTGTTCCGTGCATGACAACGGTCAACAGCCTCGGCCCGCTGATGCCACGGAATTTGTTCTCTCAATCTGTACTGTGTTTCTGTATGCAGGAGAGGTGCAATGTGGGAGATCATTGATACACACCGAGCACACAGAAGCACACGGTAACCTTTTTCCAAGCAGATGACCTCCATGTGACGTAGACCTCTAGATCTGACCTCCATGTGGCGTAGACCTCTAGTTTGAGATTCCAGGCATAGCGACAGGATTAATTTAAAGGCCAAGTAACTGCTTAGGTCAATCATATTTATCGAATGACCCGGTGACCTTAGAGTTACGATACATTAAGCAGTGCCGAGTTTGGTTGTTAAGTGGTGACAAAGGTCACTATAACTGTGATATGACGCACAAGCATCCCTCTCTCTCATATGGTGGGGCAGGGTATACGGCCATGTGGAGTTCCATTTAGATGTAAGTCGAGGGTCTCTTCAGCCTGTATGACGTTACGGGATGATCTAATGGACATTACTTCCCTTACAATCTGTTAATGTATCATTTAAAAGGAATTAAGTCACTTTTCTTCTGGAATTTATTACTGCCGCTGTTATTTTCTGGTCCATAGAATGACATCACGCGTCCATTATCTCGTTGAATGGACAATCATGCTGGACAGTCAGAGGGTTACGTGTCTTTTAGCGTGATATAAATTCTGTGATGACGCCTCCATATCTACAAACCTGAAGGGAGCCTTGACTTATCGTCTACTTATCGATCGTGACAATCCCTTTGAAATTGCCTGGCTTCTCCAGCATTAGCTCCTGCGTCATCACAGCGTTTATCATGAAATACAATTTAATAGGGTGACGTTAAAGCCGGCAGGTGAACACTTAAAGTACCACTTTGTTGGACAAAGCAAGGTCCCTTTATGTAGATCAGCAGTTTATCTCTGACATATTTAATGGAAAGAATGGAGATATTCCCATTTAAAGATTGCCGGACCCCCATGTGACCTGCAGGGGGAAGCACTGATAAACTTCGGGCCGTATTCCAAAGTTGTCATTAAGCTTAGCGTTTGAGACGCACAACATAATGGCAGAAGTTATCAGCTTCATTTTTTTACGTCCTATTCCAACCTTGCAGTTAAAGGAGACGATCCGACCATAGCGGCTTGCGGTCCTTACAGTACTCGGCGTCTCGTGGCTTGTGTTCCTTACTGTACTCGGCGTCTCGTGGCTTGCGTTCCTTACTGTACTCGGCGTCTCGTGGCTTGTGTTCCTTACTGTACTCGGCGTCTCGTGGCTTGTGTTCCTTACTGTACTCGGCGTCTCGTGGCTTACGTTCCTTTCTGTACTCGGCGTCTCGCGGCTTGTATTCCTTACTGTACTCGGCGTCTCATGGCTTGTGTTCCTTACTGTACTCGGCGTCTCGCGGCTTGCGTTCCTCACTGTACTCTGTGTCTCGTGGCTTGTGTTCCTTACTGTACTCAGCGTCTCATGGCTTGTGTTCCTTACTGTACTCGGCGTCTCGCGTTCCTCACTGTACTATGCATCTCGTGGCTTGTGTTCCTTAATGTACTCGGCGTCTCATGGCTTGCGTTCCTTACTGTACTCGGCGCCTCGTGGCTTGCGTTCCTTACTGTACTTGGCATCTCGTGGCTCGCGTTCCTTACTGTACTTGGCATCTCGTGGCTCGCGTTCCTTACTGTACTTGGCATCTCGTGGCTCGCGTTCCTTACTGTACTTGGCATCTCGTGGCTCGCGTTCCTTACTGTACTCTGCGTCTCGTGGCTCGCGTTCCTTACTGTACTCAGTGTCTCATGGCTTGAGTTCCTTACTGTACTCGGCGTCTCGCGTTCCTCACTGTACTATGCATCTCGTGGCTTGTGTTCCTTAATGTACTCGGCGTCTCATGGCTTGCGTTCCTTACTGTACTCGGCGCCTCGTGGCTTGCGTTCCTTACTGTACTTGGCATCTCGTGGCTCGCGTTCCTTGCTGTACTTGGCATCTCGTGGCTCGCGTTCCTTACTGTACTTGGCATCTCGTGGCTCGCGTTCCTTACTGTACTCTGCTTCTCGTGGCTCGCGTTCCTTACTGTACTTGGCAACTCCTATACTTAACATGGGACGCGCGAGTCATAATGAAATGTGAGAATAGCGACCGGTAAGAAAAATATGAATAAACATAACGTCTCAGTGCAAACCAGGGAAATGTAACCCCTAATAAAAGCTGGTGTGACACCCATAATGACACGTAAACCCTGGTGTAACTTCCCTGAGCAGGTGAAGTTCATGGAGCTGTTACGGCTCTGGTTAAGTTTACACCAGGACTGAGATACACACAGAAGGTTAAAGGAACACTCTACTCAAAAAATCACCCCCCCCCCGTTTTTTTATCCTAACCTATCCCTATTCCCTTAATAAATCTTTCGTTTTTTTTCTTGTAACTGTAATACTTACCCTAAAATCCTCTTGTTTCCAGCGGCGTTTTTTTTTTTTTTTATACTCACCTCCCTCCTCTTCCGCTCCAGTCCTTCTTCTTGCTTCTTGGCTTCTGGTTTACGTGAGAAGCGCGCATGCGCGCCTCTCACATAAGCCAGCCAATCGGCAGGCTTCCTCCCGGCTCCCTCTGAGGATTAGTGTTGCGCGCAAGAGGATGCGCGCAACACTAACCCTCAGAGGGAGCCGCCAGCTTCTGCGGTGAGTTGGAGACGTCATCGCGCTGAAAGCGCGATGACGTCTCCTACTCGGCAAAAGTCGGCAGAAGCGGGAAATATGATTCCCGCTCTACTGACTGACAGCTGGGAGGGCGGAGTAAACTCCTCCGCCTCTCTCAGCTGTTTTCAGCATTTTCTGCTGAACCGCTGAGTGGAGGGAGGGGGGACAGAGGGCAGGATACTCCGGGCATCATGACCACCTAAAATAGCTTAGGTGGTCATGTTGCTTAGAGTGTCCCTTTAAGTAGAGTTAGCTGCATGCGCAGCCACTTTCAGCAGCACCAGCCGGTAATCTCACTGCTCCACACACTTTTTTTTATAGACTTTATTTAGGCAGCAAAAGTATCACAAATTGTCAGGCCCAGGTACCGGGGTGGCACCGGGATATGGGGAATATGAACCCAGGATGCAGTTTAGCACAAATAAGCAGGTTGGTAGGGGTGGAGGATGGTGAAAATAAAGGAAACTGACCAGGTTGAATTCTGTAAGATGATGGAAAGCGTGGAAATGAATGCAGGAACCAAGAAAACAAAGTGAACTGGAACAAATAGTTTTTTTCAGAGCGGTGAAATAAACAGTACTTCACTTGAAGCACACAGGAGCTGTAATGATTCAGCAATGTGCTGACTGGGGCGTGGCGCCTTTATTTTGTGTTTGAGTCACATGTGTTTTGTGATTTAACTGTTTGTAACCAGTACATGAAGTACACCACCAGGGGGGTTCCAGGATGAAATCTGGTTGCAGAGAATGAATGCAGGTTCAGGGGTTCCCAGGATGGAACATGACAGCTGGATGCAGGTTGCAGGGCAGGAAATGTACCACCAGGGGGGTGTCAGGATGGTTGCTGCCATGGGGCATGACACAAATAGTACTGGCTGGATGGAGTAGAGGTAACATCACTGCTCTATAACTGTGGAGACTGTGGAGACCCAGGTTGGAATCCTGGCAAGAGCACCTCTCCAGTAAGTGTCCTTGGGCAAGACACTTAACGGTACATACTCACCACCCAGGACATACTGAAAACGAGAGAAATCTCAATATATCCTTCCTGGTAAAATACTTTCTCAAAAAAATATATATATCACACCACAAGATCCATAACAAAAAGTACAGGTAATTTGGTAACTGTATATCATTAAATATTCCCTTAAAGATTGCTCATGGGGTCAAACGACATTCAAAGGTCCCACGTTTTAGTCAAAAAGTCTATAGTATGGTTAACCATCGCCATTAGGTTTTCCATTAAATAAGTGTCCCGAATGATGTTGAGGAGACATGTAGTCAATGGAGCCTCCATCCTTAGCTATCCCTCCACCACTGCCCTGCGGGCTGCCATTGGGAGTTTGGAGAGGAGCTACTCGTTAGATCCTCCAGCGGAATAGCCAATAAGAATAAATCCAACGTTAGTGCGCGTGATTTTGACAAGACATCCTCAAACAAAGAATGAAACCAGGAGCAGTAGGAAGTAATCATTGGGCAAGTCCAGCACATGTTAGACACACACACTTTTTAACGTCTCGCTAAGTAATTTTAACGTCTCCATTCAACTTTAGCGTCTTGACATGCGACTCGGCTGCAATATACAATGTGAAAGGTGAGACGCTAATGGAATCTAAAGGGAAAAAAAGAATGTATTTGTTGACTGAATTTCCCATTTGGGAATTGTCATGGGGGCACATGGCTTGAGCCGAGGTGGGGCAGATATTCAGGGATTGATAGCCCAGAAGGCAGCTGTGTAACAATCAGACTGGAAATTAAACGCCACACAACTGCACAAGGGAAGCAGCAGAAAGGACACACCACTGAACAGCAGGAAAGGCAAGGATTAAGAGGAGAACCAAATACACAGGCACCCAGCAGTGAAACCCTAATCTAAACACCGGTCCTTGGATGGCCGTCTCTAAACTAGGAGGGGGGTACTAATACTGCTGGGTGAAGCAAATAAAATGAAACACAGCACAGTACAAAGGGGAAGATCAAGAGACGGAGTCAAAGAACAAAAGTCAGGTACAGTACACGATCAGAGTGAAACATGACAGAAGGGATAACCCACAGAATAGTCTCTAAACAAGCCACGGTCGGTACACAAGAATATCACACAGCAAGGGTAAAACAGAAAATATGTCACATAGGAGGAAGGAAGGGAAAAACAAAAGAAAACAAACAAAAATACAGAAAAACAACAAGGAAGATAACCAAACCAAATGGCTAGAACAAGGGAAATGGAGGGATAAACAGACGAGGGAAACAGGGAACCAAAAATAAGCCAACTTAAATAAACAAAGGGTAAATAACCGAGAGAAATATAGGCGGCAGATATACTCTTATGATAGAGCCCCGCTGAATGGGAGAGACTGCCTTATAAAGGGAGAAGGCCAGTGCTCTACGGTCAGATGGTCAGAGACCTCGCAGACTGCAGGGAAATCCAGGAGAGGAAGGTGGGGAGGGATGGACCACACAGCGGTAAGAGCCGGCCCGGATCGGCTCTTCTATAGGACTCAGGGCTGGAAACGTGACTGGAATTCCCTGAGTTTTATTGTTGTTGCAACAACAGGAAAGTTCACTGGTCAATGAATGATTCCCCTTGGTGTGTTAGTGCGGTGAATGATTTCCATCCTACGTCTGAGCTACAAATAAGCATTACGGTTAATATCAGAAGAGGCTGCTCAGACATTACTTTCATTCCCTTCCTGCAGATTTATGCAACTAATCACCTACGTCTCACTATACGGCCAATACAGATTTTTAAAGTTATTTACCTGGTCTCCATGTTGCTGGAGCGTGTCAGGAGAGGCTTAACTATAGGCTGATTGAAAATATATCGGTTGACAGGTTCAATTAGAAACTTTCCAACCATCGCAAATCTTCTTCTAAATTCAGTGTTCTTCTCCTTTTCAGCATTGGTTTGTTTTGTGTTTTGGTTTTAATCAATGTATGAGCAGAAGTATGTGAGGGCCCGGATAATGGGCAATGTCACAAAGTTTGGGAAGGCCCTGAGAACGGGCAAGAGCATAAGCGTCCTGCCCTATGGAGTGTCTCCACTCAGGACTCATATGGTTTTAGCTCAATGATGCCATTACAGAGAAGACGTTATCATATGCAAATCAGACGCTATCCCCCAGAAAGGGCGGCCATAACTGAAATGCCCGGGAAGTCTCCTCTGCCCGAGACTAACCGCAACCCTTGACGATCGTTTCATCCTTATTTGGCCTTATCAAGAGGGCATAGTGGACACCCCTCTAAACACCTTGAGCAAGGGGTCCAGGTCTCGGTACCCAGTACACTATGAGTGAGCAGAAGTACCAGAGAACTGGCAATGTCACGAGTTTTGTGACGACCGTGAGAACGGACAATATCACAAGAATTGTTAGGGCCCTGAGAATGGTCAACAGCAGACTTATTTCCATTTTGTTCAGCGACCCATATAATGGCACCAATGAGCTAAAACCTTGTGAGACCTGAGTGTGGGGCCCTCACAGGCCTTGTGACATTGCCTGTTCTCAGGCCCTCACAGACCTTGTGACATTGCCTGTTCTCAGGCCCTCACAGACCTTGTGACATTGCCTGTTCTGAGGGCCCTCACAGCCTTGTGACATTGCCTGTTCTCAGGGCCCTCACAGCCTTGTGACATTGCCTGTTCTCAGGGCCCTCACAGACCTTGTGACATTGCCTGTTCTCAGGCCCTCACAGACCTTGTGACATTGCCTGTTCTCAGGGCCCTCACAGACCTTGTGACATTGCCTGTTCTCAGGCCCTCACAGACCTTGTGACGTTGCCTGTTCTGAGGGCCCTCACAGATCTTGTGACGTTGCCTGTTCTCAGGGCCCTCACAGATCTTGTGACGTTGCCTGTTCTCAGGGCCCTCACAGATCTTGTGACGTTGCCTGTTCTCAGGGCCCTCACAGATCTTGTGACGTTGCCTGTTCTCAGGGCCCTCACAGACCTTGTGACGTTGCCTGTTCTCAGGGCCCTCACAGACCTTGTGACGTTGCCCGTTCTTAGGGCCCTCACAGGCCTTGTGACGTTGCCTGTTCTCAGGGCCCTCACAGACCTTGTGACGTTGCCTGTTCTCAGGGCCCTCACAGACCTTGTGACGTTGCCTGTTCTCAGGGCCCTCACAGACCTTGTGACGTTGCCTGTTCTCAGGGCCCTCACAGACCTTGTGACATTGCCTGTTCTCAGGGCCCTCACAGACCTTGTGACATTGCCTGTTCTCAGGGCCCTCACAGACCTTGTAACGTTGCCCGTTCTTAGGGCCCTCACAGGCCGAAAAGCCACAAAAACATCTGGATAAACCTGCCGAAAACCACAGAAAAACCCGAACAGGAGCCGATCGCAGCCTTCGACACAGCACAAGAGGCAGTGAATAAATTAGGAAAACAGTTTGTATGAATGTGTGAAAATGAAACTCTGTTAGCAATAGACATGTGCATTCGTTTTAGTACTAAAACGATTTAGTCAGAATTTTGGGATAATTTAGTTTTAGTATGACTCAAGAGAAACGAAACTGCTCAGTACAAAAAACGAAAGAAACTAAAATAAAATCCACTACATTTTAGTTTCAGTCCTTTTTGTGATATTACATTGAGTGAAGGAGACCAGCAATGAAGAGCGCAACATCCGAAGTTCTGCACCCTCCACATGCCAATGCAGTAGGATGTTCTATACAGAGAGGGGCATTAATTAATGCAGGAGGATGTTCTATACATTATACAGAGAGGGGTATTAATGCAGGAGGAGGTTCTAAACATTATACAGAGAGGATCCTTTTTTTTCAGCCCTTTAAATCCAGTGGCTGTGAGCACGGAGATCGGCTGCTTGTTACATTATCTATCAGTACAATGTATCAGGCTCAGTTGTTACAGTAACTGACTGTAACAGCGCTCAGAGTTTCAGTAAAACAAGGAAATAATATTGTTCTAACCTCTTATATATAAAAATATTATTTACTAGTTTTACTGAAACTCTGAGCGCTGTGATGAGCAGCAGTCAGTTACTGTAACAGCTTTGCCTGACACGGGGCAGTATTACAATGTTGGTGCTAACTTAACCAGAGCTGTTGTAAACTGAAAACCTCCATAGGCTATAATAGCTCTGGGAAGTTTACAACAGCTCTGGTTAAGTTAGCACCAACTATGTAATATGGCCCACATTGTGCTGAGAGTGAGAGATACTGTAACAAGCAGTGATCTCAGCCCTCTGAGGAGCCACTACAATAGTAATTGTATCCACTGGTTTTCAGATGAATGAAATTAGTTTTCATACTAAAGAACTGAAAACGAATTTCTTTAGTAACTAAATAAATTGCATTTTAGGACTAATCCATTAGTTCAAAACGAAATTTTGTGCTGTGCACATGTCTAGTTAGCAAAGAAACTACTGAGCGAAAATGTCTGAAATTTACATATGATCCAATGAATGATAATAAAGAGGGCTGTTACAGAAAAAATAAGTAAACTTAAAAAAAAAAAAAAAATCGGACTTTTAAAAAAAAAAAAGAAAAAAAAGAAAAATGCTTAAAATATCCTAAAAAATCTATAAATAAATAGACTCTTTACAGCAGAATAAAATAATGAACGGTTTATTAGATATTGAATTAAAACGGGAATATTTTTAACATTGAAGCCTATGGGATTCTCCTGAATAAATTTGCCGAATTAAACCACCGAATGGCAGGGCATTAGGGGAACCTTTCACTGCTGGTTTGTGTTCCCTGAATAGCCGAAGCAGTGCTTTTTCATGGGGATTTCACTGCCCTCGAACAGGCACCGAACAGGCACCGTATGTGCAGGCAATTCGCCAGGATTTGGCGAATTGCCTGCTCTCTGGATAGTTAAATGGCCAAGAAAGGTAACCAAACGCTGATTTTCAGCGTTCGGTTACCTTTCTCATGCAATTCGGATCTACTTGAATAACCCTGTGTGAGCGCAAATTCGTTTGTGCGCTGGTACGCGGCTGGTATTACAATCGATACGCAACTTTTTACGAACGACTTTTGCGCATAATTTTAACGTCTTTGAAAAGCTGGTGGTAACGGCAAATCTGAACGTTCTGGCCGAAAACCAAATACACAGCACGAAAAAAAATACAGCACAGTATAGTTACACATTCTACACATACCCAAACAATAAAATGGAGAGGTTGTGCGTGTTTTTATTATTGCCGCAGCATATATACTGCAGAAACTGAACGGGAGACAATTGTGGTTCTTAATTCTGATTGGCTGAATCGCGTGAAAAAACAGTCTGCCTACCGATTTCTGCTCGCAACGTTAATGCGCGCACGTTTTCACGTGTATTTTTTATGCGCGATATTTTCGGACGGATGAAAAAATAGGCTCGGATTGTAATACCAGCGTTAATTTACGCGCGTTAACGTTTAACGCTGCGCGCAATAAAAATTGAGCTGCGTGAGCGTTTTTGCGCAAGGAATGTAATAGAGCCCTATATGTAGTATATTAATCATTTTTTGCAGTTTGTGGAATTTTATCCCAAAGAGCACGCAGTTCTTATTATTTTATTCGATGATTATCCGTCTCCCGAATCATAACGGGGGTTATTCAGAAAGCACCGAAATCCCAGAGAAAATTTCAACCGTTCATTCTTTTCATTTTCATTAGACCGTCTTCTTTATTTATTTATTTTTCAGGATTCCTTAGGCGAAATTTTTGATTCCCAATTTTTTTTTTTTAAAGCCTTTTTTTTTTTTTTATCATTATTATTATTATTATTCTCTAACGGACCTTTTTATTATTATTATTATTTATAGGAACTTTTTTAATATTTAAAAAATAAACATCCGGTAGTTGCAGCCGCCTCGGTGGGGGGGGGGGGGATAAGGCGCGACACCGATTTTTCTGTATTATGCATTTTTTAATATTTAGACACATTCTCATGCATTTATATTGTTTTAAACACCTCTTAAAGAAGCAGAGTTCCGCTTTCTTTTTCTGGTGCTCAGCGTTCTATTCGGCGGTGTTCGGCGGTCTCTTCGGCAGCGTTCGACAGTCTTCAATGGTGTTCGGCGGGCTGATCGATGGTTGGCAGCAGTCTTCGGCAGTTACAAGTTCGGCACACTTTGGGGAACCTGCGATAAATAAGGAATTCACCGCAGAGTCGGTGAACTGGAATCACCAAAGCATGCCGAAGTGCGCTGAATGAGGTAGCATCAAAATTTCACTGAAGTGTCGGTGCTTTCTGAATAACCCCTTTAGTGATACAATGTATCTCTGGTTTTATCTCATAGTGTGCAAGTCAGGTTCCTCCGGTACAGGGCAAACTGTCATCCTTTGTAGGTGGAGTTGGAAGCAGGGACGTGCAGTCAGGGTAGGCAGGAGAGGCAGAGCGTTAAGGCTGGCGGCACACAAGCGGTTCTAAGAGAGACTAAGGAACGTCCGTGAGAGTAGACGTTCCTTCCACTCTATGCGCCCACCGTACAAAGTGCGATCCTCCTAAGGAGGATCGCGCTTTGTATCCCTGTCAGCGTCCATCTAGCTTTTTGACGGGGAGGGCTTTTTCACATCCGGGGATTGGCCCTCCCCGTCAAAACGGCACAGACACAGGGAAGTGCGGGCGCACGCAAGCACTAAGTGCTCTCGTGTGCCGCCAGCCTAAAGCATTAAAATAATAAAAGAAACTCACCTGCTTCGGGCCCCCCCCACCTTTGGCTCAGTCCTCTGCCTCTTTCTCTGAGCACAGTGCGCGCATTCTTGTTACAGCCTACACAATTTGCATAGTGGTGGTATGCTTCCCCGCTACACTAATCGCATAGGCTTCTCAGGAGGTCTGTTCAGAAAGGAACCACACACACGCTGCCTACTTCCTGAATACTGCTCGCCAGAGCCTCAGAGAGGCCTTGACAGAGCAATGGAATAGCTTGGACCAATGGGAAAGCACCATTGGTCCAAGCCATTCAAAAAACCACCTGCATTGGAGGCTGGCCTCTGATTGACAGGAAGGGGCCCAGGCACCTCCCTTGCTCCCTCTAGTGGCAGATACAAAGTATGACAGGCTCAAACAGCTCCCTTTGCTCCCTCTAGTGGCGGATACAAAGTATGACAGACACAGAAAAACTTTTCTATCATATTTTAATTTTTTTTTAATAGTAAAGTATATGATGAAAATAATTGTATCTTTAGAAAGTCCATTTAATGGTGAGAAAAAATATATATAATATGTGTGGGTACAGTAAATGAGTAAAAGGTAATTTACAGCTAAACAAAACCTCTGAAAGTTAACTAATATCTGTGTATATCTGGCTCTGATACTAACCAGTGCCTCACCATTAACTGACGTCACCTGGTTCGAAGAGGGCTGTTGCACATCGTTGCGTGATTGGCCCTTAGCAAGGACATTGGCATGCTGTTTGACTGGCATGCTGTTTGACCGGCCATCAATCATGCTGGAGGAGTGAGCAAGGATGCAGAGTCCGTCTTGTAAGATCGCTCATGGGCTCAAAGCACTGGCATATCCAGGGGAGGGATACAGGAGAGTATGGCCCCCTCCAAGCTGCACATGATTAAAACAGGTGCAGCGGTCCTTTGGACGCCAGTATCTCTTGTTCCATACATGCCACAAGGTCAAGTGACATATTACTGGAAGGTCAGAGTCTGCCCTTGTCAATAATAACAAGCATGACAAAATAAAATGAACAAAAGAAATCTGAAGAAATAAAAATTACTCTTTTTGTTCTAAACCAGCAGCATTGTCAGCTTCTGAATTATGAAGCGAACAACGCCACTGCAATAACTCACTTTCTCATTTTTCACTGTGGAACATTGCTGTGCTGGGTCTGTCAGGTGTCACCTGAGCAGTAGGGGGATGCGGCAATGTCCTGGAGAGAGTGAGTGTGAGCTCTTGGACTGCCAGTCACTGTTACTGCAAAACGAAAAACCAGCTCTTCGCCAACATTGGTAGTGTGCTCCCCCGAAACTTGTGTCTGGATCCGACTTGGCTCACAGCTGTCACTCACCCTGTCGGCATGCCACCCGCAGTGAGTGACAGCAAGACTTTAATACTCTATAGGTGTTATTCAGAGAGAGACAAACTGGCCCCGAAATTGCACCGAACAGGGAATTTCCCCATACGATGCAATTTCATGGCCATTTGGCTATTCACAGAGCAGACAGTTCGCCAAATTTTCAGCGACAGTGAAATCCCCCATAGAGAAGTAACGGTTAATCTATTCAGAGACACCGAACAGCAGAGAAATGTAAGTGAAATGCCCTGATGTTCGGTGGTTTCATTCGACAGGTTTATTCAGGCGAATCCCATAGGTTTCAATGCTAAAAATATTCCTGTTTTTATGCAATATCTATTAAACCGTTTATTCTTTTAATCTGCAGCAAAAAGTTTCTTTATTAAATATTTTTTAGGATTTTTTTAAAATAGCGTTTTCTGTAACAGACCTTTTTATTATTATTCATAGGACCTTACAGTATATGTTAATTCCAGACATTTTTGCCCAGTAGTTTTTTTGCAAACCGCAATTCCAGCTCGTTGTTTCGTATCGACTTTAATTTCGTGATTTCGGAAAATGTTTAAAATAATTTAGGAACCCTAAAGATTACCCTAAAAATTCCCGCAAAAATGCCCAAAAAATCCTAAAAAATTTATTTAAAAAATGGCATATTGCTGCGGAAGAAACTAAAAAATGGTTCAAGAGATATTTAATAAAAAGTTAAAAGCGTAACTATATTTTTACATTGAAAAGTAAGTATGGAGGAATAAAGCCTAGTTTTGTTTAAAATTAGTTAGAAACCCTAAAGATTAACCCAAAAATTTACTGAAAAATGCCCAAAAAATACTAAAAATATAAATAATTAAGTAGACTTTTATTTTATTGGTAGTAAATGATATCAATATCTTGTACTGTTACAGTGGGGATTTAGGGAAAAGCAAATTAAATATTTAACATAATATATTATTGATGTAGAAAGAAAGCACTGGAACAAGTGAAAAAAGTGACTGACAGTACGAAATCAGCAACGGAACCGAAACGGACTCTAAACGAAACGAAAATACGAAATCAGCAATGGAACCGAAATGGACTCGAAACGATACAAAAATACGATGTCCGAAATAAACCGAAACGGACCCGAAATCGTGAATAGAACGAAAATGACTTGCGATTTTACAAATTTCACGTTCATATGAAATAACAAAATTGTTTCGTTTCGTATTGGAAATTATTTCGGAAGGTGTGTATTAGGCTTGTGCACCGATTTTTTTTTCGGTTCGATTCAGTTCAGTTCGTTCGGACTTTGAAAATTTTCGTTTCGACTCATTTCGGCCGATTTGCGTTTCGTATCGTTTTTCGTATCTACTTTTTTTCGTGATTTCGGAAATTTTCGTGTTTTTCGGAACGTCTGTTCTCATTTCAAAGTGTCTATTCGTTTTGACGTAAACTAATGGTTTTTCGGATACGATAATTAGACGATACGATAATTCTGCCGATACGATAATTCTGCCATTGAGATTTTCTCATGTTTTACAACAAGGATACATTGAGATTTCTCATGTTTTACAACAAGGATACATTGAGATTTCTCATGTTTCACAAGTAGGATACATTGAGATTTCTTTGGTTTTCCAGGAAGGATACATTGAGATTTCTCTGGTTTTCCAGGAAGGATACATTGAGATTTTTCTGGTTTTCCAGGAAGGATACATTGAGATCTCTCATGTTTTACAAGAAGGATACATTGAGATTTCTCATGTTTTACAAGTAGGATACATTGAGATTTCTCATGTTTTACAAGAAGGATACATTGAGATTTCTCTGATTTTCCAGGAAGGATACATTGAGATGTGAATGATACAAAACTTAATTACAGAATCAGCGATATAAATACGAAGTCCGAAATTACTGAAATGGAACCGAAATCACGAATGGAGCCGAAATCACGAATGCAATGAAAATGAATTTCGATTTTACACATTTCTAGTCCATTCGAAAATTCCGAAAAGTTTTCGTTTTGGCACGAAAATTCGTTCGGATCTGCCGTTTTCGGATCTTAAAATTTCGTAAAATCGGCCGAATCCAAATGCACGAATCGGGAAATTTCATGAAAATTCCGAAATTCCGAAACCCGAAACGCACATCCCTAGTGTGTATTTTGTTGCCGATCCGATTCGGAACATCGGACGAATTCGATGCACCGAATCGGCCCGTTTCGTGAAAAAAAAACCAATCGGTACGAAACAAAATGCACATCCCTACTGTATAATGTATGTGTCAGAAAAAATGATAACACACATATATAAGAAGTGATTCCCTGTTAAATAAGCCCAACTTGGGCCTGATGGTGCACTTTAAAGCACGGTATTGTATCGTATATAAGCATTTACTGGGGAATTTTCATCCTCGTTCTTCTTTAAAGTAATATAAATCTTTTAGTTCTATGAGTTACAGCAATTTGGCCTAAACAAATGAGGTGCCTCCCTGCATAATCCCCACAGTTTATCTGTACATAAGTCCTGGTGGCCCACTCTTCCTCGATGAATAGGTGGTTAAAGCGGTGCAGCCATACATCTCCATATCCTGTAATAACTGGTCACCTGATGGACTTTCAGACGCCCTCTTGGTATTTCCTCTAAGCTAACAAACATCTTAGCGCCTCCAGGATTTTTAATCGTGTTAATTACTCAGACTCTAGTCTCTCCGACAGATATTTACTGATCCTCGCAAAGGTCATGGTCTCCGCGGATCAATACATCTTAATCGCTATATCCATAACACTTTCTGTAAATCGCTACATGCAAATTAGTCGCCATAAAGATAAATGCACGCAAACGTCTCCGCAGAAGTGTGTAAATATTCCCACCGTGCCTGGAAATGTCATGTAGGACTGGAAGTTAGCTGTCGTGGGGGAAGGATGGGTAGTTTGACCTGTTTCATGTGTTTCTTTATCTCCTGACTGCAAGTGCAGACGAAACACATCTTTTTGGTTGCAGACATTTCAAAGGCTGTGGACCTCAAGGTCACTGCAATGTGTTGAGCTTTATGGTGGCACCTCCAGAGAGGTGTAGAGGAAGAAGGTGGCCATGATAGACAAAAAGTCGTCTTGAATTGGTTTTCTAACATAAGGCTACTGTTGGTGTGACCTAATATTCTTCCAACTTTTTCTCTGGTAGCACTCCCTCTCCTTCTTGAACCTGTGCTTATGGTACAATGAGGCAGTGACCAGTGTATTCACATCACTTTTATATGGACTAATTCTACCAGCCGTACTCTTACTGTCTCATTATATAGTTTTTGTCCGTGTCTCCTTACATCACTCTGGACCTTGGTCTCATTACATCATTCTGGTCTTTGGTGCCATTACAACACTCAAGACCTTGGTCTCATTACATCATTCTAGAACCTGGTCTCATTTTATCACTCTGGACCCTGGTCTCCTCACATCAATCTAGATCTTGATCTCCTTTCATTACTCTGGACCCTGGTCTCCTTTTATCACTCTAGACAATGCTCTCATTACATCATTTGGGTCCCTTGTCTCAGTTCATCATTGGGTCCCTTGTCTCATTATATAACTTTGGTCTTTGGTCTCAGTACATCATTCTAGACCCTGGTCTAGTTACATCAATCTAGACCGTCTTATTATTACGTCATGCTAGACCCTTGTCTCATTACATTATTCTGGTCCCTGGTCTCATTACATCACTCTAGACCTTGGTCTCATTACATCACTCTAGACCCTGGTCTTATTACTTCATTCAGGTCCCTGGTCTAGTTACATCATTCAGGTCCCTGGTCTCCTTACATCATTCTAGGCCCTGGTCTCCTTACATCATTCTAGGCCCTGGTCTCATTACATCATTCTGGTCTATGGTCTCCTTAAATCATGCTAGACCCTGGTCTCATTACATCGTTCCAGACCCTGGTCTCATTACATCATTCTGGACTCTGGTCCCATTACATCACTTTAGAGCAGGGCTGTCATACTCATGACCCCCTCCCCTAGCTGTTGATTCCCAGAATTCCCCAAATTCTTTCAATATGATAGCCATGGAATCAAGGGAGTTATAGTTCAGAAACATCTGGGGGTTGGCATTTTACAGTCCTGCTCTAGACCATGGCCTCATTATATCACTCTAGACTCTTCTCTCTTTCCATCAGTCTGGTCCCTGGTCTTATCCCATCACTCTAGAGCCTGGTATCCCTACATCATTCTAGACCCTTGATTTCTTACATCATTCTAGACCCTTGACTTATTACATCATTGTAGACCCTGGTCTTATTACATCACTTTGGCCCATGGTCAAATTACATCGCTCTAGACCATTGTCTCATTACATCACTTTGGGCCTTTGTCGTATTACATCATTCAGGTTCTTCGTTTCATTAAATCACTGTAGACCCTGGACTCCTTACATCATTCTGGTTCGTGGATTCCTTACATCATTCTAGACTCTGGTTTCATTACATCTCTCTGGATCCTGGTCTCTACATCATTCTAGACCCTGGTCTCCTTACATCACTCTAGACCTTGGTCTCATTATATCATTCTGGTTTCTGATCTTATTACATCATTCTAAACTTTCGTCCATTACACCATTCTAGATCCTTGTCTCAATGCATCACTCTAGATCTTGGTCACATTACATCACTCTACATCCTGGTCTCCTTATATCACTCTAGATCCTGATCTTATCACATCACTCCAGACCCTAGGCGCATTATATTACTTTGAGCCCTGGTCTGTTTACCTTACTCTGGACCCTGGTCTCATTACGGCACTCTAGACCCTGGTCTCATTACATCGTTCTAGACTTGGGTCTCATTACATCATTCTAGACTAGGGTCTCATTACATCCTTCTGGTCCCTGGTCTCATTACATCATTCTGGTCCCTGGTCTCTTTACATCATTCTGGTCCCTAGTCTCATCTTTACATCATTCTGGCCCCTGATTTCATTACATCATTCCGGTCCCTGGTCTGGCGTTGACATGGTTCTCCATTTATTATTATAAACTTTAGGCAGAATAACTTTATTGATATTTCTATGTGTTTTTCTCTTTTTTTTATTTTTTTTTAACTGACTCCCATATGTCTCTTTGCAGGGTGTGCATTCGTTAAATATTCATCGCATGCGGAAGCACAGGCGGCCATCAACGCCTTGCATGGAAGCCAGACAATGCCGGTGAGTCAAACACATATTTCCATCAAGATAAAGGTGGCCGAACTCAATTCTACTACTTTAGCTTTACATTCTTTATTTAACCCAGGTTTAAAAAGTTAACAGCTTGACTTCGAGGGCAGCTTTGTCAAACGTTACCAATCTTAACCACGTGTTATAGAGTTCCCAGCTCATTGGGCCAAAGGATATGAAATGGTTTTAAGAGAACATGATATTTTGTCAGAATTCCGGACAAACCACATCAATGTCCAATGAAACTTGGATAAAGTTAAAACTATGAATCAAATGTTTTGACTCCACACATGTCTAATAGCTAAACATTTGTAAAAAGAAAATGGTAACAGCTTCCACCTAATTCACGGTGACGCAGTTATCTTCCAATCACCTTTAAACATGGTCTCCCATCAGGCCATGGTGGTTCAGGTTGGTTTGAAGGGAGCCATGGTGATAATAAGTAATAGCTATATTGAGAGTAGAAAATATTTGGTTGTGTAAAGATAACAAGGGACATAAAGAGCTGAAAATAAATCCATATACATTAACCACATCTTGCCACCATATCCAAATACGGAGAACTTCTTCGAAATAGAATAAGAGCTTGTCTTAACTAATTACGTTAATTCGTATTTCGTAATTATTTCCAAAATAACGAATTGGTTTCATACGAATCGCATTGTAAACGGAACGAAATAACGTATAACGAATCGATTCCTTTCAATTAGCTAAAACAAATCGATTCGTTGTGACGTTTCACGCTGGTGGAATGATTAAAAGTAGCCTGAACCAATCAATGCATTCAAAAAGTTAACGGTGTTTGGCCAATCACCGTTCTGCATCTGTCTTCATTCTACGGCCAATCAGATCATA
The DNA here is from genome assembly GCA_009667805.1 of Leptobrachium leishanense. NCBI lineage: Eukaryota > Metazoa > Chordata > Amphibia > Anura > Megophryidae > Leptobrachium > Leptobrachium leishanense. Next base: position 50,686,519 of record CM019063.1, on the reverse strand, counting down.
TTTTAACCTTTGATTGACTTGTTTTACGGCCATGATCATGTGACAGACAGTCGTCCAATGAAGGCTGAGATGGTCATGTCTGTCTGCTTGTAATCACGTAGACCAGTTTGGCCATGTTTGGCTTGAAAACCAAATAATAAAGACGGCTACCATATGTCATGTTACATGTTAGGCATTTAAACCTTTCAATACCAAAAATGTGTTAACATGATTTTGCATTGAAAGTCAATGAAAAGTAAAAATTGACATATATACATCCTTATTAGCATACCTTTTTAATGTATTGTTAAATGTGTCTTAAAGGAGAAACATAACTCTCAGTGAGATCTCACTCCTGTCCCCCTTTATTACTGTACAGGAGTTACAAAGAGCAGCCCCCACCCTGACGGTAACAAAAAAATCAACAAACTTTACTGCAGCATTCCAGCAGCCAGGGATTTGTCAGAATACAGGGAGAGCTGTGGGGTCACTCTCTGCTGTACAGGGATAAGATTCAGGGGGTTATAATGAGTGAAAATCCTTGTACAGTACAGATACAAGGTAGAGGTGTGCACGGCTAGAAAATTCATTTTGTTTCGTTTAAAAATAATTTCGTTTCTGTTATTTCATTTCGTAATTTCGTTTCATAGTTTCATTTCGTTTGTTATATCGAATCAATATAAAACCCATTGTAAGTTGGGATCGATTCAATATTTGATATCGATTTGAATTTCGAATCATTAAATAAAACCCCAATAAATCAAATCCTGCTGTTAACCACTTCCCTGAGGAGGACGCGCTCAGCACAGCGCGTCCTCCCGCAGGAACAGGTGGCTGCGTCCTCCCTTTGCAGCCAGCGATCGGCCGGATCAGCCCAGCATCTGGGACCGCCGTGGGCACTAATAGATGTCATCGCAACAGCGCAATGACATCTATTACAGGCAGCCCCCCACACACCATTGCGGGGAAGGTGCCTAAAGGGGAGGGGGGAGGTCATTTGGACCTCTCCCCTCCCCTTCCGTAAGGGACACGAGCAAAAGCCAGGTACCGTTTGGAAGGGCACAGCATGCCCTTCCAAGCGTTGACTGGCTTTAACCCCTTGGGGGCTAGATAGCGTATCGCGGTCCCTTCCCGGAGCTGGCCGACATCTTGGATATCGGCCAAGCTTCCGGGATCTCCCCCAGACAACTGATGCCATCGAGCATAGTGCGATGAGGTCAGTTCTGGAGTTAACCCCTAGCTGCCACCAATGGTTAGAGATGGGGGTTCCAATGAACCCCCTATCTCCTGATCCGTGGCAGCTAGGGGTTAATGTTTGGTATCATTGGAACGGCCAGAGCATGGACTTCCAATAATACCAAACATGACCATGTTAAAACTAAAAAAAATATATATTTTTTTAGATAATTAAAAAAATAATAAACAGTTTTTTTATTGTTTTTTTGTTTTATTAATGCAGCATTATTGTTCCCATTTCAATTACAATGTGAACAATGATGCTGCACTAGCGAGTTTTCTATGGGGTGCGTTTGTTAAAAATCAAAACGTAATTTTCCCCCCAAAAAAATGTAACGAGTTCCCATTTCTAATTTTTTTTAACAATCGCAACTCATAGAAAATATAACCGCAAACGCGCGCATGATAAAATGTGAAAAAAAACACTTTACACGCTGTAGATTATTGAAAATTCAAATTTTTTTGTTATAATATTCAGGCAGGACATGACCTATACATATAATAATAATATATTATGAATCTGCGGAGTCTGATTGGAAAGAACGATATATAATATGTCTGGGTTGTATAATAAAGTGTGACTTCAAATCGCATTTAAACATGATGAGCAAACCCAGTAAAAATAAGCTCAGCACACAGGCGTGAAATGGCTTAGCAGCAAAGGGGTTAAAAAGCAAGCTAGAGTTAAATATTGAGCTGTTTTATTGAGCTGTTTATTAGCCTGTGGTGCTGAATACAGATTACAGGTTCAGCACCACAGACCAATTTACAGGGACAGGGTGCTTTGTGAAACAGTCAAACAAAACTGATTTGTTTCATAATGTCGTTTGCTTTAGTACTGACTCGTACATAATGTAAGTTGGGATCGATTCAACGTTTGATATCGATTCGAATTTCGGATCACTAAATAAAACCCCAATGAATCAAATCCTGCTCAGGAGACATTTAACCCCTTAGTGACCGGGCGGTTTTACACAAATCCGTCCTTTAGTGACCGCTGCTGTTTTTATGTTTCTGCGCTGCTCGTGTTTAGATCAAATTTTCCTCTTACTCGTTTATTCAACCCACACATATTATACACCCTTTTTCCCGCCATTAAATGGACTTTCTAGAAATACCATTATTTCCATCATATCCAATAATTTAATATAAAAAAAATATGAAATATTTAATCCCCTAAAGCTATAACCACCAATAAAGACCCCGGCTAAATAGTTTCCAAATTTTATCCCGAGAATAGAAATACCCAATTTTTACATGTTTTTACCTTTTAACCCTTTCACTGCTGAGCCAGTTCACCTATGTGCGCTGCGCTCATTCTGACCATTTTGTGCTAATTATTTTTAGATGACAGCCTAGGTCCTATTTAATTAAACTCCCCCCAGACAAAAAAAACTTTAAAAAAAAACATATTTTTTTTATTTTATTTAATTTTTTTATTATTATTTTTTTATTTATTTTTTTTTTACATTTTTTTTTAAAACCAAACCTGGTCATGTTTTGTATCATTTGAAAGGCCATCATCAGGCCTTTCAAATGATGGCAAATATGACCATCTAGCTGCCATGGATCGGGAGATAAAGGGATCCTTAGGATCCCCTTATCTCTACATGGCAGCTAGAGGGTTAACTGGCCCACTGACATCCTCACACATATGGTGAGGTTGTCAGTGGGTGGGGGGGACCTGGAGGCTTGGCTGACATCCAAGATGTCAGCCCCCCTCCAGGTTTGAATCACGTTTTGGCGCCAATTGGCGCCGCAACGTGATCCGGCGGCGAAATGGTTAATGCCATACACCGCTGGAAAGGGGAGGCTCTCCCCTCTCCAGCGGTGCAAACGGCATCTCCCTAGCTTCAATGGTTGGGGAGATAGAGGGCTCCGAAGGAGCCCCCCCCTCCCCTCCATTGAAACACATGGGGGCACCTTCTGATGACGTCACCACGCAGCGTGGCGACGTCATCAGCCTCGCCTGCCCATGTAAATCACATGGGCAGGCTTCCTCCCTGCCAGATCGCCGTGGGATCCGACGAGGGAGGTGAGTATCGGGCGGGAGGGGGATTTGGCGCCGGTGACGTACCCTGTACGTCCGCGGGTCTAAGGGAGACCCGAGGACAGGACGTACAGGGTACGTCAGCGGCCCTTAAGGGGTTAATAAATGGTTCAACTGTGAAACGGTATAACAAATCAATTTCGTTATATACCGTTTCGTTTCAATTCGGATGAAATCAATTTGTTGTTTTGGAAGTACTTCCGAAAAACGATTTAACAAATTTTCAAACGAATTGAGATGTGCTACGAAACAAATGCACACCTCTAATACAAGGGGTTGCTGTAATTGCCATTCACAGGCATTATACAGCACGTACAGATACAAGGTGTCGCTGTAATTGCCATACACAGGTATTATGCAGAACATACAGAAACAAGGTGTTGCTGTAATTTCCATACACAGGCATTATGCAGCACATACAGGTACAAGGTGTTGCTGTAATTGAATACACAGGCATTATGCAGTGCATACAGATACAAGGTGTTACTGTAATTGCCACACACAGGCATTATGCAGCACATACAGATACAAGGTGTTACTGTAATTGCCACACACAGGCATTATGCAGCGCATACAGATACAAGGTGTTGCTGTAATTGCCATACACAGGCATTATGCAGCATATACAGATACAAGGTGTTGCTGTAATTGCCATACACAGACATTATGCAGCACATACAGATACAAGGTGTTGCTGTAATTGCCATACACATGCATTATGCAGCACATACAGATACAAGGTGTTGCTGTAATTGCCACACACAGGCATTATGCAGCGCATACAGATACAAGGTGTTGCTGTAATTGCCATACACAGGCATTATGCAGCATATACAGATACAAGGTGTTGCTGTAATTGCCATACACAGACATTATGCAGCACATACAGATACAAGGTGTTGCTGTAATTGCCATACACATGCATTATGCAGCACATACAGATACAAGGTGTTGCTGTAATTGCCACACACAGGCATTATGCAGCACATACAGATACAAGGTGTTGCTGTAATTGCCATACACAGGCATTATGCAGCATATACAGATACAAGGTGTTGCTGTAATTGCCATACACAGACATTATGCAGCACATACAGATACAAGGTGTCGCTGTAATTGCCATACACAGGCATTATGCAGCACATACAGATACAAGGTGTTGCTGTAATGGCCATAAACAGGCATTATGCAGCACATACAGATACAAGGTGTTGTTGTAATTGCCATACACAGTCACCATGCAGCACATACAGATACAAGGTGTTGCTGTAATTGCCATACACAGGCATTATGCGGCACATACAGATACAAGGTGTCGCTGTAATTGCCATACACAGGCATTATGCAGCACATACAGATACAAGGTGTTGCTGTAATTGCCATACACAGGCATTATGCAGCACGTACAGATACAAGGTGTTGCTGTAATTGCCACACACAACAGGCATTATGCGGCACGTACAGATACAAGGTGTTGCTGTAATTGCCATACACAGGCATTATGCAGCACATACAGATACAAGGTGTTGCTGTAATTGCCATACACAGGCATTATGCAGCACATACAGATACAAGGTGTTGCTGTAATTGCCATCTGCCAGCATCTGCCTGTATGCTGATAACGCTGACCCCGTGTAAGCAGGAGATCTCACCATTTTATTATCTGTCTGCAGCACATTTACTGACACAAAGGCAATTTATGCCTGTATGCTGATAATGCAGAGCTCCTGTGACACTGTGCCAGATAAGTGACGCCATCTAGAGTTTAGAACCTTTTATCCCAGCGATATTTCTGTAAGGGATAAACCAATACATGAAAAAATAATAATGAGCAAACTGACTTTACTGACGTTTAAGCGTTAACTGCACTACTCGTGTTTCAAATAAATGTTATGATAGTATTTTTTTCAACAAAAAGTGTTTTCTTGTGAAAGGTTTAAACGGCTACTTTATGTTGATTATCTCCCCTTGGGTATGTGTGGTATACTCTGTAGGGGTTATCAGAGAGAGACGATCTGGCCCCGAAATGTAACTGGACACTGAAACTCAGCATACGGTGCAATTTCGGGGCCATTCGGCTTTTCAGAGAGCAGGCAGTTTGCCAAATATTGGTGAATTGCCTGCACGTACGGTGCCTGTTCGGCGGCAGTGAAATCTCCCATAGAGAAGTAATGGTTACTCTATTCAGAGACACCGAACAGCAGAGAAATGTCAGTGAAATGCCCTGATGTTCGGTGGTTTCATTTGTCAGGTTTATTCAGGAGAATCCCATAGGTTTCAATGTTAAAAATATTCCCGTTTTAGTTAAATCTTTAATAAACTGTTTATTATTTTATTCTGCTGTAAAGAGTCTCTTTATATTTAGACTTTTTTAGGATCTTTTAGACGTTTTTCGACAAACATTTTTTTCCGTCTTTTTTTTAAAGGTTTTTTCATTTTTCCTGTAACAGACTTTTTTTATTCTCATTCATTGGATTTTATGTGTAAATTCCAGACATTTTTGTTCAGTAGTTTTTTTGCAAACAGCGTTTCAGTTTTGAAACTTTTTTTTTTTACCCCACTCGTCTGCTTGTCGGCTTTTTCTGGCGGCTGCTCTGCGCTTTGATCGGTTGCTTGTTGGCTTTTTCCGGCATGTTTGGTGTGGTTTTTCTGGTGGTTCCGGCGGGTTTTCGACAGGGATTTCGGTGGGTTTTCCCTGCACTCCAGGGGCCCTGCAGTGCTTGCTTAATACACCACAGGGTAGGGAACTTTGATTCCCCGAAGTGCAGGGAAGCACGGGGAACGAGAGGGTGCTTTCTGAATAACCCCTGGTGTAATATCTGTGTACTTGGACTGGGCTGTACTTGATGGATGAACACATTGCACTGAGCCCAGGCTGAGCCAACAACCCATTATTTACTCCAATCCCGCGCCAAGTGCTCTAAATCGAATGTATCGTGTAAATGTTAATGGAGGCTTAAACGCACGAGATTCCTTTAAATTATGCAGAAATTTATATATAACATCTTTTCAATAATTTAGTGTTTACGGACGTGCTCTTCCTCCTGTTGGTTGAACAATATAGATGTAGATTAATAATTTCTCACTTTTAATCCACGGGAAAGTAACGCGGATTCCTCTCCTCGCGCACATTTAAAGGGATAAGCTGTTAAAAATAGAATTCCCTTTTATTGCCCTTAAATAATTTGGCGGATACCGCTAACATCTTCTGCCCAATTATTTCTTTAATATCTTTTTTATTTTTATCCATGTTGCTCACTTTTTGTCCCTCGCCGCCTTCTGCGTCTCCTCTTCAGATCAGGGATTCCCAAACCTTGAGGTCCCTGAAGCTTTTGTGGGCAATTTGTGTTAGGGATGTGCGTTTCGGGTTTCGGAATTTCGGAATTTTCACGAAATTCCCCGATTCGGGTTTTCGGATGCGGCCGATTTTCCGAAAATTTTTAGATCCGAAAATGGCAGATCCGAAAAGTTTTCCGAGCCGAAACGAAATATTTTCGGACTTTTCGAATGGACTTGAAATGTGTCAAATCGAAATTTATTTTCACTCTATTCATGATTTCGGTTCCATTCGTGATTTCGGTTCCAGCTGTTTTATTCTGAAATTCGATGATGATTGTCCACTTCAAAGTTGTTGGGAAATTCTGGAGTGATCTTCAATACTCTATGTCCAAGACTTAAACCAAAAGGACATCTCTTGGTTGAGGTTAATTAACCCATTCACTGCTGAGCCATTTCACGTCTTAAAAAAGCAGGTTTTTATTTTATTTTTATTTTTATTATTTTTTTCTTTACGTTAAACGTGGTCATGTTTGATATCATTGGAAGGGCCATGCTCTGGCCTTTCTAATGATACCAAACATGACCCTGCTAGCTGCCAGGAGCCGGGAGATATTGGGTTCAAAGGAACCCCCTATCTCCTCCCTTATCTTTCCTTAGGAGTCAATGAGGATGTTCCCCACATGTCCTCAGCAGTGAAAGGGTTAAGAGGTTAACACCTGTCCTGGCCAAACCTCTGCAGGAACCCAAGATCCTACCCTAACCATATAACAGAAACTGTAAAAAACAGTTCACATTTTTTTCCTCTAAATAATTGGGCAGATCCTGCTGACAGCCTCTGCTATATATATGTGAATTTACACGCGAGCAGCTCCTCCTCTTTGGTTCAGGGACTACCAAACTTTGAAACGAGGAGAACAGAGGTTCCGAAAAATACGAAAATTTCCGAAATCTCAAAGTCGATACAAAAAACGAGCTAAGTGACCCGAAAATACGAAAAAATGGTCGATATTCCGAAAAAAAAATGTACACGAAAAACGAGTCGAACCGAACCGAATCGAAACAGAAATCGGTCGAAACGAGCCGAATCGAAAAGTTTAAACATCTGAACGAGCCGAACCGAATCGAACTGAAAAAAAAATCGGTGCACAAGCCTAATTTGTGTCCTAATTTGTGTAGGAGCAGCAACTTGTGCACCAATATGGACTTGTGCACTTTAAGTACGCACTTTGCACCTGCGCAGAGCCATGGATCAGAGCTGCGCATGCATACACAGAACCGATCCATCGATGCCTCTCTGAGAATGTTCCCTATCATGGACAGGCTCAATGGGTGACGTCGACATGCTCTGTGCGTGCTGTCGTCACTAGTGCCTGATGTGGTGACTGTCGGCCGAGACATTCAGAATCCCGGCTGCTGGTGACGCTGGATGGGGTGGAGGAAACTCCTCCACTTCACCCAGCGTATTCTCCAGATCAGGGCAGGGAGAGGGGGGGACGTCCTCACATCCTGACCACTTTAAAAAGCTAAAGCAATCAGGATAAGTGTTTCTTTACACCTACAGGGTTATTCAAAGAGAATCGAAAAGTCACTGCACGTTCGGTGACTTTTCGTTCTCTTCAATTCGGTTCGATTTGGCGATCCCATTTCGGCGACCCTGCGGTGTATTCAGCAAGCACCACAGGGCTGCCGTAATGAAAGGGAAAAGTCGCCGCAAACCCTCCGAAAACTCACCGCAAAACGAGGGCGAACGCACACCGAAACTGGCAAAAACATCTGGATTAAGCCACCGAAGACGCCGGAGAAACCCGAGCAGGAGCCAATCACAGCGCCGACACCGCAGACGAAGGAGGGGAAGAAAAAAAAAAACCAGTACGCTTGAATGTTTGAAAAGTGAAACGCCGTTTGCAAAGAAACTACTGAGCGAAAATGTCTGAAATTTACATATAAGATCCAATGAATGACAATAAAAAGGGCTGTTACAGAAAAAAGAAAAAATTATTTAAAAAAAAAAAAGAAAAAAAGGTTAGCAAAAAAATCCCCAAAAATGTCTAAAAGATCCTAAAAAAATCTATAAATAATGAGACTTTTAACTGCGTGTTTTGTGTATTTTTGGAAGATTTACTTTAAATGTGTCAATATCAAAACGTCAACTGTAAAAACATTATGGATCCTGTTTTTTTATTATGCCCACATTATTATGTAATGTTGTAACCGAGTTGCAGCTGGACGTTGGACAGCTCTGCTTTATTCAGCAAAACGCAAATGTATGATCCCTTGTCCCTTAACTGTCCTGTTAACGAACAGGTCACGGGTTCAAATAGGTGCGAATTCAGATGAAATGTTATTTTATCATAAACCAAGATCTATGTATTTATTTATAAAGGATTTTACCAGGACGGATACATTGACATTTCTCTCGTTTTCAACTATGTGCTGGGTTCATAACTCTGACTTCCATCCTAATGTTACTTTTGTGATGTGTTATAAGACGCCTCCGTGACTGTGGCAAACATGTAGCGTTTCTCTTGTGTCGTGTGACACGTGTTGTTGCAGCTTCGGAACTCTCGGCACATTCCATTCCAATAGGAGATGTGTAGCTGCTGTCCGCGGTGCTGAAACTCCTTCACTGCTGCAGTAATACATGCTTTGTAACTGGTGTAAATGCTGATTTCACCGCAGGGTGGGGAGCTTTGATTACCCGAAGTGCAGGGAAGCGCGGGGAACGAGAGAGCACTGATTTATCGGCGACATTTTGGTGCTCTTTGAATAACCCCCACAGTCTAGATGGTTGGAAGCCGTGCTAGTTAGAAGACATGACAATGATACAGAGACATGCACCGTTACATAATATTATAGTTGTATTATCTATTCTTTCATGTGTTCATTAGTTTGTTTATCGTGAAGCAGATACTTTAGTTAATGTTGCCCTTTCCTGCATTATCCAGCCCACTAAGAGTTAACAAAGTGCCCAGAGATACTCAGTGTTACTCATTCATTTATCAGAAAAGAACTGCATCAATGCTTTTAATTACTCATAAAATGTCCTATTTACACAGAAAGATTAAATCATTTATCTTTATTTATATCCATATCTATCTATTAATATCCATCACATATCTATCGATCCTTATCTATATCTATCTGTCTTTATCTGTCAATATCTATCTATCTATCTCTATATATCTATCCATATCTATTTACTGTATCTATCTATCCATATCTATTTACTGTATCTATCTATCCATATCTATTACTATCCATCACATCTATCTATCTATCCGTCTATCTATCTATCTATCTATCTATCTATCTATCTATCCATATCTATCTATCTATCTATCCGTCTATCTATCTATCTATCCATATCTATCTATCTATCTATCTATCCATATCTATCTATCTATCTATCTATCTATCTATCTATCTATCTATCTATCTATCTATCTATCTATCTATCTATCTATCTATCTATCCATATCTATCTATCTATCTATCTATCTATCCGTCTATCTATCTATCTATCCATATCTATCTATCTATCTATCTATCTATCTATCTATCTATCTATTATCTTATCTATCTATCTATCTATCTATCCATATCTATCTATCTATCCGTCTATCTATCTATCTATCTATCTATCTATCTATCTATCTATCTATCTATCTATCTATCTATCTATCTATCTATCTATCCATATCTATCCATATCTATCTATCTATCTATCTATCTATCTATCTATCTATCTATCTATCTATCTATCCATATCTATCTATCCGTCTATCTATCTATCTATCTATCTATCTATCTATCTATCTATCTATCTATCTATCTATCTATCTATCTATCTATCTATCTATCCATATCTATCTATCTATCTATCTATCTATCCATATCTATCTATCTATCTATCCATATCTATCTATCTATCTATCCATATCTATCCATATCTATCCATATCTATCTATCTATCCATCCATCTATTATTATTATTATTATTCTTTATTTATAAAGCGCCAGCATATTCCGCAGCGCTGTACAATAAGCACAGTATAGACAGGGTTACAATACATTGAACAACATTTGACAAACAGTACAGGAGGAGATGAGGGCCCTATTCCCGTAGGAACTCACAATCTAGGAGGGTTGGGGTTGGAAACAGGAGGAGAGGACTGTAAGGTGAGAGTGATTGATGGTTGCGTCAGTGAGTTGGGTGGTAGGCTTCCCTAAATCGGAATGTTTTAAGGGAGCGTTTGAAGGAAGAGAAGATAGGGGAAAGTCTGACAGTACGAGGGAGAGCGTTCCAGAGAGTGGGGGCTGCGCGTGAGAAATCCTGCAGTCTATCATGGGAAGAGGTGATGCGGGGAGAAGCTAGGCGCAGGTCACTGTTTGACCTTAGGGAGCGGGCTGGGGTGTATTTGGTGATTAGTGAGGACAGGTAGTGGGGAGCTGAGTTAGTGAGGGTTTTGTAGGTAAGGATAAGGATTTTGAACTTAATTCTGCAGTGGATGGGGAGCCAGTGAAGGGACTCGCAGAGGGGAGCGGCAGAGACAGAGCGGCGGGTGAGGTGAATTAGCCTGGCAGAGGCGTTCACGATGGATTGTAGGGGGGAGAGGCGGGACAGAGGGAGGCCAGATAAGAGATTATTGCAATAGTCGAGTCGGGAGATTACCAGGTTGTGTATGAGTTGTTTTGTGGTGACAGCGATAAGAAATGGCCGAATTCTGGAAATATTACGCAGTTGGTATCGGCAGGAGGAGGAAAGAGACTTGATGTGGGGGATGAAGGAAAGAGCAGAGTCAAGTGTAACTCCAAGACAGCGAACTTGGTTTGATGGGGAGATGGTGATACCCTCCACCGTGATAGAGAAGTCAGGAGGTGGGGAGGCATTGGAGGGAGGAATAAGTAGGAGCTCAGTCTTTGACATGTTGATCTTTAGGTGGTGGGAGGCCATCCAGGAGGAGATGCCAGATAAACAGTCACTGACTTTTGAAAGGACAGGGGGAGAGAGATCAGGGGTAGAGAGGTAGATCTGAGCGTCATCAGCGTAGAGGTGGTAATTAAAGCCAAAGCTGTTGATGATTTTGCCCAGGGAGGAGGTGTAGATGGAAAAGAGCAGAGGACCAAGTACAGAGCCTTGAGGTACACCAACAGATAGAGGCAATGAAGAGGAGGTGTTACCAGCAAAGGACACACAGAAGGACCTGTTGGATAAATAGGAGTCAACCCAAGCAAGTGCAGTGTCACCGAGACCCAGAGAGTTGGGGGTCTGTAGAAGGAGGGGGTGGTCAACAGTGTCAAAAGCAGCCGAGAGGTCAAGCAGGATGAGAATAGAATAGTGGCCGTGTTTTTTAGCAGTTAGGAGGTCGTTGGTGACTATGGTGAGGGCAGTTTCAGTTGAGTATAGGGGACGGAAGCCAGATTGCAGGGGGTCAAGTAGGGAATTGGAGGACAGGAAGAGGGAGAGGCGGTTGAAGACTAGTTTTTCTAAGATGTGAAGGGAAGCAGGATACAGGGCGGTAGTTGGATGGAGAGTTGGGATCGAGGGATGGTTTCTTTAGTAAAGGGGTAACTAGCGCGTGTTTGAAGGCGGATGGAAAGGAGCCAGTGGAGAGAGATAGGTTGAAGATGTGTGTGAGAGCAGGGGTGAGGGAGGAGGAGAGGGGAGGAATTAGATGTGAGGGAATGGGGTCGAGCGGGCATGTGGTGAGATGTGAGGAGGACAATAAGGAATTGACTTCCTCCTCAGTGGCTGGGAGGAAGCGGCAGAGGGTGGCAGAGGAGACCTCTGGGAGTGGAGGTGGCAGATAACTATCTTGTGTTGGGATGTTGCTTCTGATAGTTAGAGTTTTACTGAGGAAGTAGTCTGCCAGGTCTTGAGCGCTGAAGGCAGGTGAGGGGGGAGGTGTAGGTGGGTAGAGGCGGGTGTTGAAGGTGGACCAGAGCCGTTTAGGGTTGGAGGACAGCGTAGATATAAGAGATGAGAAGAAGGATTGTTTGGCCAAGTGGAGGGCAGAGGTGTATGACCGGAGAATAAACTTGAAGTGAACAAAATCAGCTTCAGAGCGGGATTTCCTCCAGGCACGCTCTGCGATGCAGGAGCATCTTTGCAGGTAGCGAGTCTGGAGGGTGTGCCAGGGCTGAAGCTGGCGGCGTGGGGCCTTACAGAGTCGAAGAGGAGCAAGAGTGTCTAGAGCAGAGATAAGCGTAGTGTTGTAGTGATTAGTGGCAGCATCAGGGCAGGTGAAGGATGAGGTATGAGGGAGGTGGTGAAGTAGGTTGGAGAATTGATGGGGGTCCACAGCCTGTAGATTTCTGCGAGTGTGTGTGCGGGGTGGGGGAGCAGGGTGTTTAGGAGGTCCAGATAGGTTGAAAGAGAGAAGGTGGTGGTCAGAGATGGGGAAAGAGCGACAGTTGAACTCAGAAATGGAGCAGAGGTTGGAAAAGACAAGGTCAATAGCGTGACCATCGCGGTGGGTAGGGAGGAGGGAGGATTGTGTGAGTCCAAGGGAGGACGTGAGTGAAAGAAGTTTGGAGGCAATGGATATCTATCTATATCTATCTGTCTTTATTTATCTGTCAATATTTATCTGTATATATATCTATATCTATCCATATCTATTTAGTGTATCTATTTATCCATCTATCTCTCTATCTACCCATATCTATCTATTACTATCCATCACATATCTATCGATCCTTATCTATATCTATCTGTCTTTATTTATCTATCTATCTATCTATCTATCTATCTATCTCTATCTATCCATATCTATCTATCTATCTATCTCTATCTATCCATATCTATCTATCTATCTATCTATCTATCTATCTATCTATCTCTCTATCCATATCTATCCATATCTATCTATCCATATCTATCTATCTCTCTCTATCCATATATCTATCCATATATCTATCTATATATCTGTATATCTATCTGTATATATATCTGTATATCTATCCGTATATCTATCCTTCTATCCACGTGCAATATTAAATGAAATACACTCAGCACATTTTATTAAGTTACATTTATTTTTGGATTAAGTCATTTCTGTATTTCAAGCCATGTTTATTTGTGGCATTAAATTAACCCATTGTGCCTGGTGAAACTTGTTAAATAAGACTCGTATTAGACTTGGCTACGTCAGGCACGGTGTATTGTTTAGTGAATAAACCCCACAACAAAGTATCCATGAGCGCAGACTATCTGGTAGAGTATGGTGGCACCTCTGAGTCACACATGGCTGCGCACAATAAAAGTAGAACATATTTTGTGAAATCGAGACTTTATCATCTCCTCAATGCTTGCGACGGTGCCAGCTGCTCGGCAGATGCCGCTGCGATGCTCCCCCCTCCCCGGTTCTGTACCTGAAGACACCAGCAGCCGCTTCATGCGTGCGATCGGCCAGGGGGGTGGAATGGAACAGAATGTTAATAAGCTTCAGCAAACCCCGGGGTTGAGCGCTGAAAGGGAGAGCTCTGTCACTTCTACAGGTGCCTCCTGGATTCCTCCAAATGAAACTGTCTACAGATTGTCAGCAGCGCCGCGTCTCTCTGCCACTCACCCCCCCGCCACACCAACAGGCGCGAGGCTCTGCTCATGCATGTGTGAAATTGCGCGGGGAGGATTCCACACCCGCTGCTTTAAGGTGCAATGATTTGTAGTGGACAACGGCTGCTACACAAAGCACGAAGAATACCTGCGAGCACACAGCGAGAGCGATACAAAGCCGGTGAAACCAGGTCACTGACTGCCGCGGCAGGGCCGGATTAAGATCTCTATGGGCCTGGAGCTGAAGATTTGGGCTTTTTTTGGATTTTAGTGAAATGAAAGCATATTTTTGGTTATTTAATAGCGCAGATACGGGTTTATCTGACCGGGCAGAATCTGTGTGATTCATTTCTCATTCAGATGTGTGTAAAATTATTCTTTCCTATTTTATCATCCAAATCTTTCAGGGTTATCCTAAGAGTACCGAATTGCTTGAGAAAGGTAACCGAACACTGAAAATCAGCGTTCGGTTACCTTTCCTGGCCATTCGGCTCCAGAGAGCAGGCAATTCGCCAAATCCTGGCGAATTGCCTGCACATACAGTGCCTGTTCGGTGCCTTTTCGAGGGCAGTGAAATCCCCATGAAAAGCACTGCTTCGGCTATTCAGAGAACACAAACCAGCAGTGAAAGGTTCCCCTAATGTCCTGCCATTCGGTGGTTTAATTAGGCTTGTGCACCGATTTTTTTTTCGGTTCGATTCGATTTTTCGGATTTTCAAACTTTTCGATTCGGCTCGTTTCGGCCGATTTCTGTTTCGATTCGGTTCGGCTCGACTCGTTTTTCGTGTACATTTTTTTCGGGAATATCGACCATTTTTCGTATTTTCGTGTCACTTAGCTCGTTTTTTGTATCGACTTTTCGTGATTTCGGAAATTTTCGTTTTTCGGAATTGTAGATGTTTTCGGAATATCGACCATTTTTCGTATTTTCGTGTGACTTTGCTCGTTTTTTGTATCGACTTTTCGTGATTTCGGAAATTTTTGTTTTTTCGGAACGTCTGTTCTCCTCGTTTCAAAGCAATAAATTTCGATTTGACACATTTCAAGTCCATTCGAAAATTCCAAAAATATTTCGTTTCGGCTCGGAAAACTTTTCGGATCTGCCGTTTTCGGATCTAAAAATTTTCGGAAAATCGGCCGCATCCGAAAACATGAATCGGGAAATTTCGTGAAAATTCCGAAATTCTGAAACCCGAAACGCACATCCCTAGTTTTAATTCGGCAAGTTTATTCAGGCGAATCCCATAGGTTTCAATGTTAAAAATATTCCCGTTTTAATTCAATATCTAATAAACCGTTCATTATAAAATTCTGCAGTAAAGAGTCTCTTTATTTATAGATTTTTTAGGATTTTTTAAGCATTTTTCTGGTTTTTGTTTTTTTTAAACAAATTCCTGTATATTTTTTTTAACTTTACTTCTTTTTTCTGTAACAGCCCTTTTTATTATCATTCATTGGATCTTATATGTAAATTTCAGACATTTTCGCTCAGTAGTTTCTTTGCAAACAGCGTTTCATTTTCACACATTCACACAAACTGTTTTGCTAATTTATTCACTCCATTCATCTGCAGTGTCGCCTTTTTGCGGCGGCTTCGCTGCATGTGATCGGCTCCTGCTTGGGTTTTTCCGGCATTTTCAGCAGGATAAACCAGATGTTTTTGCAAGTTTTCGGCGTGCATTCGCCAGGTTTTGCAGTTCGTTTTCGGCAGGTTTGTGGCGACCTTTCCCTGCAATTCGGGGACCCTGTGGTGCTTGCTGAATACACCGCAGGGTCGCCGAAATGGGATCGCCAAAACAAACCGAATTGAAGAGAACGAAAAGTCACCGAACGTGCAGTGACTTTTCGATTCTCTTTGAATTACCCTGTTTGTGATTATATAATCTACAAGGAATTCTTGTTGAAAAATTGTGAAATGGGAACCTGTTACTGCATTTTTCTGTGAAAATATACAATTTTAACCCAAAAAAAAGGAAAGAAAATGAAATATTTCCCTTTTGTTTTGGAGGATGATGTTTTATGAATAATATGACTATCAGGACTATTCAGAGAGAGGTGAAAACCAGGAGAATGACTGGAGAAGTGAAAATTCTAGGTCAAAATAGCCAAACCATTTATCTCACATTCCAAATCAGCCATTTGGTCTAGATTGCTCTCTTCTCCTGCTAATTCTCCTGAGTTTCACCTCTCGCTGAATAACCCTGTTTGTATAAAACACTGACCTTGCTCCCAGTGTGGGAAATGAGAAGGTGAATAACGGCAGTGGTATTGCTCATTTTATACGTGACAAATGGACAATGCCATCGCTTTGGAACTAGAAAAGATAAATAAAAAAGTTTTTTGTTTTCTTTTCTTTAAAATTTTACATGGTCTCGTTTAGTATCAATGCAAAGGCCAGACTCTGCCCTGTCCAATGACGCCTCACTTGACCTTGCGAGGTGTAAAGATTGGTGACGCGGGTCCAAAGTCCCTCCCAGTGCTCCTCACTGCAGTGCAGAGTTTTAGGTTTTTGATGTAACAATTTATAACAACGGATTGTGTCATCACCTCCACACTTGTTGGTGACATGAGAAATGTGAGGGTTAGTTAGTGCAGCATCATTGTTCACTTTGTAATTGAAAAGTGAAAAATATTGCTGTGTTAGAGAAAAATAACAAAATAATTATTTATTATTTTATCTTTATTGTTATTGTGGAACAGGGCCCAATGTGTTTAGAGGTTACAGATAGGGAGGCTCACTGTCTGGGAGTTACAGTGGCAAGAAAAAGTATGTGAACCCTTTGGGATTACGTGGAGTTTTGCATGAATTGGTCATAAAATGTGCTCTGATCTTCATCTAAGTCACAACAATTTGAAAAACACAGTCTGCTTAAAATAATACAACACTAACATTATCAGGGTTATCCAAAGAGATCCGAATTGCTTGAGAAAGGTAACCGAACGCTGAAAATCAGCGTTCGGTTACCTTTCTTGGCCATTCGGCTATCCAGAGAGCAGGCAATTCGCCAAATCCTGGCGAATTGCCTGCACATACGGTGCCTGTTCGAGGGCAGTGAAATCCCCATGAAAAAGCACTGCTTCGGCTATTCAGAGAACACAAACCAGCAGTGAAAGGTTCCCCTAATGCCCTGCCATTTGGTGGTTTAATTCGGCAGGTTTATTCAGGAGAATCCCATAGGCTTCAATGTTACAAATATTCCCGTTTTAATTCAATATCTAATAAACCGTTCATTATAAAATTCTGCAGCAAAAAGTCTCTTTATTTATAGATTTTTTAGGATACTTTAAGCATTTTTCTGAATTTTTAAAAAAAAATTAAAAGTCCGATTTTTTTTTATTGATTTTTTTCAGTTTGCTTATTTTTCTGTAACAGCCCTCTTTATTATCATTCCCTGGACCTCCTGTGAAAATTTCAGACATTTTCGCTCAGTAGTTTCTTTGCAAACAGCGTTTCATTTTCCCAGATTCATACAAATGGTTTTGCTAATTTATTCACTGCCTCCTCTACGTCACAGCTGCTTCGGCTCTGTGTGATTCGGCTCCTTTTCGGCTCCTGTTCGGCTTTTTCAAAGGTTAATCCAGATGTTTTTGCTTGTTTTCAGCGTGCATTCGGTGAGTTTTCGTCGGGTTTGCGGAGCTTTTCCCTGCAATTCGGGGACCCTGTGCTGTTTGCTGAATACACCGCAGGGTCACCGAAATGCAATCGGCAAAAGGAACCGAATTGAAGAGAACGAAAAGTCACCGAACGTGCGGTGACTTTTCGAATCTCTTTGGATAACCCTGTAGATGTTTTCATGTGTTTATTGAACAGAACATGTAAACATTCACAGTGCAGGGTGGAAAAAGTATGTGAACCCCTAGCCTAATGACTTCTCCAAGAGCTAATTGGAGCCAGGAGTGAGCCAACCTTGAGTCCAATCAGTGTGATATTATTGGATGTGTTGCTGAAAGCTGTCCTGCCCTTTAAAAACACACACCAGTTTTGGGTTTACTGGTTTCAAGAAGCACTGCCTGATGTGAACCATGCCTTGCGGAAAAGAGCTCTCAGAAGACCTACGATCAAGAATTGTTGACTTGCATGAAGCTGGAAAGGGTTACAAAAGTATCTCCAAAAGCCTTTATGTTCATGTGACCACGGTAAGACAGACTGTCTACAAATGGAGAAAGTTCAGCACTGTTGCTACTCTCCCTAGGTGTGGTCGTCCTGTAAAGATGACTGCAAGAGCACAGCGCAGAATGCTTAATGAGGTAAAGAAGAATCCTAGCGTGTCAGCTAAAGACTTACAGAAATCTCTGGCACATGCTAACATTTTTGTTGACACATCTACAATAAGGAAAACATTAAACAAGAATGGAGTACATGGGAGGAAACCACGGAGGAAGCCATTGCTGTCCAAAAAGAATATTGCAGCAGTTTGAAGTTTGCAAAAGAGCACCTGGATGTTCCACAGCACTACTGGCAAAATATTCTGTGGACAGATGAAACCAAAATTGAGTTGTTTGGAAAAAACACACAACACTATGTGTGGAGAAAAAAAGGCACAGCACACCAACATCAAAACCTCATCCCCACTGTAAAACATGGCGGAGGGAGCATCATGGTTTGGGGCTGCTTTGCTGCCTCAGGGCCTGGACGGATTGTTGTCATTGATGGAAAAATGAATTCCAGAGTTTATCAAGACGTTTTGCAGGAAAACGTAAGACCATCTGTCCGCCAACTGAAGCTCCGCAGAGGATGGGTGATGCAACAGGACAATGACCAAAAGCATACAAGTAGTTCAACAAAAGAATGGCTTCAACAAAACAAAATACGCCTTCTGGAGTGGCCCAGTCAGAGTCCTGACCTCAACCCGATTGAAATGCTGTGGCATGACCTTAAGAGAGCGATTCACACCAGACATCCCAAGAATATTGCTACACTGAAACAGTTTGTGAAGAGGAGTGGTCCAAAATTACTCCAGATCGTTGTGCAGGTCTGATCTGCAACTACAGGAAACGTTTGGTTGAGGTTATTGCTGCCAAAGGAGGGTCAACCAGTTATTAAGTCCAGAGGTTCACATACTTTTTCCACCCTGCACTGTGAATGTTTACATGTTCTGTTCAATAAACACATGAAAACATATAATGTTTGTGTTGTATTATTTTAAGCAGACTGTGTTTTTCAAATTGTTGTGACTTAGATGAAGATCAGAGCACATTTTATGACCAATTCATGCAAAACTCCACGTAATCCCAAAGGGTTCACATACTTTTTCTTGCCACTGTATATAGAGGGAGGCTGTGTTTCTGGGGGTTACATAGAGGGAGGCTGTGTGTCTGGGGGTTACATAAAGGGAGGCTGTGTGTCGGGGAGTTACATAGAGGGAGGCTGTGTGTCTGGGGGGTTACATAGAGGGAGGCTGTGTGTCTGGGGGGTTACAGATAGGATGGTGGGGGCTGGAGTTTGATGTCCCTGCCCTTTTTGATTAGATTTCTTGACCATAAGGACTGTCCATTTTTATCCAATTACGCCACGGTATAAACCCCCCATTACATGTAACATGCTGTAGAATAATTCCCTCAGCGCTGACAGTTGCTTTGAAGTTGAAGAATTTGACCTTTTCGGGAGTTTTCTAATTATTTGAGAAACTCTCAGGATTCGAGTCTCGGAGCCCGGAATTCCACATGGTTTAAACCTTACGATGTAAATGAATCTTCACGTCTGTCCTTAATGTTACATTGACATAACGTTCATTATGCACGAGCTGTGCGGACTGACATGTTTACGCTTCCCCGACCTCTCATCCCCAGCAAACATTTTATATGCTAGATTGCCAGCTCTTGCAAACAGTTTGGAATCCCTTCACATATCTCACACTTTGTATCTGTTTTGTATGTATTTATTTGTCATTTATTTAAATCAACTTAAAACATTTAAGCTTGATCTTTTATTCTTTGTATGACACCAACCTAAGAGGGAGGGTGGAAAGTGTCTTTGAGATGTGACCTTGTACATTACTCGCCATCAGGGATCCAACCAGCTCCCACCATCAGGGATCCAACCCTGCTCCCACCATCAGGGATCCAACCCTGCTCCCACCATCACGGATCCAACCCTGCTCCCACCATCAGGATCCAACCCTGCTCCCACCATCAGAGATCCAACCCTGCTCCCACCTTTAGGGATCCAAACCTGCTCCCACCATCATTGATCCATCCCTGCTCCCACCATCAGGGATCTACCCTGCTCCCACCTTTAGGGATCCAAACCTGCTCCCACCATCAGGGATCCACCCTGTTCCCACCACCAAGGATCCAACCTTGTTCCCACCATCAAAGATAAAACCAACTCCCACCACCAAGGATCCAACCCTGTTTCCACTATCAAAGATCCAACCCTACTCCCACCATCAGGGATCCATCCCTGCTCCCACCTTTAAGGATCCAACCCTGCTCCCACCATCAGGGATCCATCCCTGCTCCCACCACCAAGGATCCAACCCTGCTCCCACCTTTAGGGATCCAGACCTGCTCCCACATCAATGATCCATCGCTGCTCCCACCATCAGGGATCCACCCTGTTCCCACCATCAAGGATCAAACCTTGTTCCCACCATCAAAGATCCAAACCAACTCCCACCACCAAGGATCCAACCCTGTCTCCACTATCAAAGATCCAACCCTACTCCCACCATCAGGGATCCATCCCTGCTCCCACCTTTAAGGATCCAACCCTGCTCCCACCATCAGGGATCCATCCCTGTTCCCACCACCAAGGATCCATCCCTGTTCCCACCACTAAGGATCCAACTCTGCTCCCACCATCAGGGATCCAAACCTGCTCCCACCATCAGGGATCTACCCCTGTTCCCACCATCAGGGATCCCACCCTGCTTCATGGGTCTCTATATTGAGGTATTCTACCACATTATTTTTTATTTTTTTTCGCCTGGCTGGGGGCCAGAGCTGTCAATTTCACAGCCCCCTAGATGTTGATGGCCTACAATTCCCAGAATGCTTTCAATGCAAAAGATGGCCAGGGAATCATAGTAGTTGTATTTCAGAAACATTCGCTGCTCTATGCTTTGTGACCACTCACTCAATTTAAATTACTTTTTTATGGGGTGTTTTAAGAGATATAATGGTATTGGCTGCGGGGGTGTTCTTGTTTAACCCTTCCATTCCCCTCCTCCAGTTTATCCCTAGTAGTTTATCCCTAGTATCCTTCTCATTCCATTGTTATGTTTTGTCTTTCGTTATCATTGTTTTACATTTTATCTTTAAACCCTTTGTTTTGGGACATTTCCCGTCACCCTCTGATTTATTCCGAATGCCCAGGCGAGATTATAGAATGTTCTATAGTGTGAAGCATATATTGTGTGAGACATTATTACGGTGCAGAGCTGTGTGATATACGATGTTTATATGCGTTTATTTACGCACGGCTCCCCGTGAGAATTGTCATGTAAGCGTCTGTGTGGACGCAGGATATATAGTGTTTGTACAAGCAAATTGCAATTTTCTAATTACCGTGTAACAATGTATTATGGGATAAACACCGAGCGCCTGATACGTGTTAATCAATTAGGAGCAGATTCATGATGTCACACATGACACGTGGAGGGAGGTGTGTGATGATATCATTAGCAGAGACATAAAGCAAACGTAAATTATAAAAGAAGAATCGCCATGGAAACAGATGCTACAAGATAATTTCATCATTTTACAGCTGATTGCTCAAAATATTAAGAATATAACCCAAAATTATAAAATGCACATCTGGTTACTTAACTCCTGTAACACACACTCCCTGCACCTCCTATCACACGCACTCCCTGCACCTCCTATCACACACACTCCCTGCACCTCCTGTAACACACACTCCCTGCACCTCCTATCACACGCACTCCCTGCACCTCCTGTAACACACACTCCCTGCACCTCCTGTAACACGCACTCCCTGCACCTCCTGTAACACGCACTCCCTGCACCTTCTGTAACACACACTCCCTGCACCTCCTATAACACATACTCCCTGCACCTCCTGTAACACACACTCCCTGCACCTCGTATAACACGCACTCCCTGCACCTCCTGTAACACACACTCCCTGCACCTCCTATAACACGCACTCTCTGCACCTCCTATAACACGCACTCCCTGCACCTCCTATAACACATACTCCCTGCACCTCCTATAACACGCACTCTCTGCACCTCCTGTAACACACACTCCCTGCACCTCCTATAACACATACTCCCTGCACCTCCTATAACACATACTCCCGCACCTCCTGTAACACACACTGCCTGCACCTCCTATAACACGCACCTCCCTGCACCTCTGTAAACACATACTCCCTGCACCTCCTATAACACACACTCCCTGCACCTCCTATAACACGCACTCCCTGCACCTCCTGTAACACACACTCCCTGCACCTCCTATAACACGCACTCCCTGCACCTCCTGTAACACACACTCCCTGCACCTCCTATAACACATACTCCCTGCACCTCCTATAACACATACTCCCTGCACCTCCTGTAACACACACTCCCTAGACCTCCTATAACACGCACTCCCTGCACCTCCTATAACACGCACTCCCTGCACCTCCTATAACACACACTCCCTGCACCTCCTATAACACGCACTCCCTGCACCTCCTGTAACACACACTCCCTGCACCTCCTATAACACGCACTCCCTGCACCTCCTATAACACACACTTCCTGCATTATAACACACACTCCCTGCACTCTCTATAATGCACACATGTGACATTTAGGTAAAGTCGGGTCCTTTGTTTGGAGCAGGATGTGTACCCCGCGCTCCCTGTATCTCCCGGTGAGAAGTCATGATCTCCTCGGTGGATCTCAGCGTCAGCCGAGGTGTTTTTAATAATTATTTTGATATAAGCAGCTCAGAACTCGAGTATTTTCATGTAAATGAGAAGCACTGGGGCTTGTAATTAGATTTGTGTACACTTTCATAAATTGCTCGCAAACATCAAAGTCCTGATAGAAAGTCACTGCGCTCTTTCTTTCCTTCTTCTGTTAATTGAACGGCTGATGTGTGGACGGCTAGTGTGGAGTGTGCTGGAGCTCTATTTACAGAGTCGCTGACAGCTGCACTGCGAAAACTAACACGAACAGACACGATACTGTCACATGGCTTCCTAAACTGGGAGACACATCAGATGAGATATCTATCCTTATCTATCTATCTATCTATCCTTATCTATCTATCTATCTATCTATCTATCTATCTATCTATCTATCTATCTATCTATCTATCTATCCTTATCTATCTATCTATCTATCTATCTATCTATCTATCTATCTATCTATCCATATCTATCTATCTATCTATCTATCTATCTATCCTTATCTATCTATCTATCTATCTATCCTTATCTATCTATCTATCTATCTATCTATCTATCTATCTATCCATATCTATCTATCTATCTTATCTATCCTTATCTATCTATCTATCCATATCTATCTATCTATCTATCTATCTATCTATCTATCTATCTATCTATCTATCTATCTATCTATCTATATATCTATCTATCTATCCTATCTATCATCCATATCTATCTCTCTATCCATATCTATCTATCTATCTATCTATCTATCTATCCATATCTATCTATCTATCTATCTATCCTTATCTATCTATCTATCTATCTATCCTTATCTATCTATCTATCTATCTATCTATCTATCTATCCTTATCTATCTATCTATCTATCTATCTATCTATCTATCTATCTATCCTATATCTATCTATCTATCTATCTATCCTTATCTATCTATCTATCTATCTATCTTATCTATCTATCCTTATCTATCTATCTATCTATCTATCTATCTATCCATATCTATCTATCTATCTATCTATCCTTATCTATCTATCTATCTATCTATCTATCTATCTATCCATATCTATCTATCTATCTATCTATCTATCTATCTATCTATCTATATATCTATCTATCTATCTATCTATCTATCTATCTATCTATCTATCTAACCATATCTATCTCTCTATCCATTTATCTATCTATCTATCTATCTATCTATATATCTATCTATCTATCTATCTATCTATCTATCCATATCTATCTATCTATCTATCTATCTATCTATCTATCTATCTATCTATCTATCTATCTATCTATCCATATCTATCTCTCTATCCATATCTATCTATCTATCTATCTATCTATCTATCTATCTATCTATCCATATCTATCTCTCTATCCATATCTATCTATCTATCTATCTACTATCCATATCTATCTATCTATCCATATCTATCTATCCTTATCTATCTATATCTATATCTATCTATCTATCTATCTATCTATCTACCTATACATCTATCCATATCTATCTATATCTATCCATATCTATCTATCTATCTATCCATCCCATATATATCTATCTATCTATCTATATATCTATCCATTTCTTTCTATCTATCTATCTATCTATCTATCTATCTCTATCTATCCATATCTATCCATATCTATCTATCTACCTATACATCTATCCATATCTATCTATCTATCTCTATCCTATCTATCTATCTATCTATATCTATCCATATCTATCTATCTATCCATCCATATCTATCTATCTATCTATCCATTTCTATCTATCTATCTATCTATCTATCTATCTATCTATCTATCTATCTCTATCTATCCATATCCATCTATCTATCTATCTATCATCTCATATCTATATCTATTATCTATCTATCCATATCTATCTATTTCTATCATCCATATCTATCTATCTATTCTTATCTATCTATCCATATTATCTATCTATCTATCTATCTATCCATATCTATCTATATATCTATCTCTATCTATCCATATCTATCTATCTATCTATCTATCTATCTCTATCCATATCTATCCATATCTATCTATATATCTATCCATTTATATCTATCTATCTATCTATCTATCATCCATATCTATCCATATCTATCTATATATCTATCCATTTATATCTATCTATCTATCTATCTATCTATCTCTATCTATTCCATATTCTATCTATCTATCTATCTATCTATCTATCTACAGTTGTGGTTCAAAATTATTCAACCCCCACTGAAATTGAGTGTTTTGGCCAGTTTGACATTGATTTTGATCATTCAGTCATCTTGCTTACAATTAAATCAAAGAGGCACGTGTAGGTCAGACAAATATAACATAACATTTATAATGAAATAACCACAAATGTCTTTTCTGTGCTCACATCATTATCAGTTTTATTCAACCCCCAAGTGACATTCAATCTTAGTACTTAGTACAACATCCTTTTACAGTTTATAACAGCTTTAAAACGTGAAGCATAGCTTGACACAAGTGTCTTGCAGCGATCTACGGGTATCTTCGCCCATTCGTCATGGGCAAAAGCCTCCAGTTCAGTCACATTCTTAGGCTTGCGCACTGCAACTGCTTTCTTTAAGTCCCACCAGAGGTTCTCAATCGGATTTAAGTCAGGTGACTGCGATGGCCACTCCAAAATGTTCCAGCCTTTAATCTGCAACCATGCTCTAGTGGACTTGGAGGTATGCTTGGATCATTGTCCTGTTAAAAGGTCCAACGTCTCCAAGCCTCAGGTTTGTGTGGACTGCATCACATTGTCATCCAATATCTCCTGGTACTGAAGAGAATTCATGGTACCTTGCACACGCTGAAGCTTCCCTGTACCTGCAGAAGCAAAACAGCCCCAAAGCATGATTGACCCCCCGCCATGCTTCACAGTAGGCAAGGTGTTCTTTTCTTCATAGGCCTTGTTCTTCCTCCTCCAAACATAGCGTTGATCCATGGGCCAAACAGTTCTAATTTTGTTTCATCAGTCCACAGAACACTATCCCAAAACTTCTGTGGTTTGTCCACATGACTTTTGGCATACTGCAGTCGACTCTTCTTATTCTTTGGAGACAGCAAGGGGGTGCGCCTGGGAGTTCTGGCATGGAGGCCTTCATTACGCAGTGTGCGCCGTATTGTCTGAGCTGAAACTTCAGTACCCACATCTGACAAATCTTTTCTCAGTTCCTCAGCAGTCACACAGGGACTTTTCTCCACTCTACGCTTCAGGTAGCGCACAGCAGTCGAAGTCAGCATCTTCTTTCTGCCACGACCAGGTAGCGTTTCAACAGTGCCCTTTGCCTTGAATTTGCGAATGATGCTTCCTATGGTCTCTCTTGGTATGTTTAACATCTTTGCAATCTTCTTATAGCCATTGCCCTTCCTGTGAAGAGTAATCACCTCTTCTCTTGTCTTCCTGGACCATTCTCTTGACTTCACCATGTTTGTAACCACACCAGTAAATGTCTAGAAGGAGCTGAGTATCACAGTCATTTTAAAGCTGCCTAATTGGTGCTTATTATGCTTTATTGCTGCTCCGTGACATCCACAGGTGTTTTCAATACCTGATTGAAAACACTTGAATGAACCTCTGTTCTTCAGAGTGGTAGTCTTTAAGGGGTTGAATAATTGTGTCAATGAAGAATTCACAAAAGAAACATTTACTACTGTATTACAAAACCAATTGATGTCATTTTAGTTGCATATGGTTCTTTAAAAAGTCCTTGTAGGATTTCATTCTGAATACAATTACAAATGTACACTAAATTCCCTAAAACCCTTTACAGCATTGGGGGTTGAATAATTTTGAACACAGCTGTATATATCCATTTCTATCTATCTATCTATCTATCTATCTATCTATCTATCTATCTATACATCTATCCATATCTATCTATCTATCTATCTATCCTTATCTATCTATCTATCCCATATCTATCTATCTATCTACCTATCATCTATCTATCCCATATCTATCTATCTATCTCTATCTCCTTATATATCCATCTATCTATATCTATCCATCTACCTATCTATCTCTATCTATCTATCCCATATCTATCTATCTATCCATATCTATCTATCTATCTATCTATCTCTATCTCCTTATATATCCATCTATATATATCTATCCATTTATCTACAGTTGTGTTCAAAATTATTCAACCCCCACTGAAATTGAGTGTTTTGGCCAGTTTGACATTGATTTTGATCATTCAGTCATCTTGCTTACAATTAAATCAAAGAGGCACGTGTAGGTCAGACAAATATAACATAACATTTATAATGAAATAAACACAAATGTCTTTTCTGTGCTCACATCATTATCAGTTTTATTCAACCCCCAAGTGACATTCAATCTTATAACTGTAAAAGGATGTTGTACTAAGTACTAACAGCTTTTAAACGTGAAGCATAGCTTGACACAAGTGTCTTGCAGCGATCTACGGGTATCTTCGCCCATTCGTCATGGGCAAAAGCCTCCAGTTCAGTCACATTCTTAGGCTTGCACACTGCAACTGCTTTCTTTAAGTCCCACCAGAGGTTCTCAATCGGATTTAAGTCAGGTGACTGCGATGGCCACTCCAAAATGTTCCAGCCTTTAATCTGCAACCATGCTCTAGTGGACTTGGAGGTATGCTTGGGATCATTGTCCTGTTGCAAGGTCCAACGTCTCCCAAGCCTCAGGTTTGTGACGGACTGCATCACATGGTCATCCAATATCTCCTGGTACTGAAGAGAATTCATGGTACCTTGCACACGCTGAAGCTTCCCTGTACCTGCAGAAGCAAAACAGCCCCAAAAACATGATTGACCCCCCGCCATGCTTCACCGTAGGCAAGGTGTTCTTTTCTTCATAGGCCTTGTTCTTCCTCCTCCAAACATAGCGTTGATCATGGGCCCAAACAGTTCTAATTTTGTTTCATCAGTCCACAGAACACTATCCCAAAACTTCTGTGGTTGTCCACAAGACTTTTGGCATACTGCAGTCGACTCTTATTCTTTGGAGACATCAAGGGGTGAGCCTGGAGTTCTGGCATGGAGGCCTTCATTACGCAGTGTGCGCCGTATTGTCTGAGCTGAAACTTCAGTACCCACATCTGACAAATCTTTTCTCAGTTCCTCAGCAGCACACGGGGACTTTTCTCCACTCTACGCTTCAGGTAGCGCACAGCAGTCGAAGTCAGCATCTTCTTTCTGCCACGACCAGGTAGCGTTTCAACAGTGCCCTTTGCCTTGAATTATCGCAGTGATGCTCCTATGGTCTCCTTGGTATGTTTAACATCTTTGCAAATCTTCTTATAGCCATTGCCCTTCCTGTGAAGAGTAATCACCTCTTCTCTTGTCTTCCTGGACCATTCTCTTGACTTCACCATGTTTGTAACCACACCAGTAAATGTCTAGAAGGAGCTGAGTATCACAGTCATTTTAAGCTGCCTAATTGGTGCTTATTATGCTTTATTGCTGCTTCCGTGACATCCACAGGTGTTTTCAATACCTGATTGAAAACACTTGCATGAACCTCTGTCTTTCAGAGTGGTAGTCTTTAAGGGGTTGAATAATTGTGTCAATGAAGAATTCACAAAAGAAACATTTACTACTGTATTACAAAACCAATTGATGTCATTTTAGTTGCATATGGTTCTTTAAAAGTCCTTGTAGGATTTCATTCTGAATACAATTACAAATGTACACTAAATTCCCTAAAACCCTTTACAGCATTGGGGGTTGAATAATTTTGAACACAACTGTATATATGTCCATATCCATCTATCTATATCTATCTATCTATCTATCCATATCTATCTATATATCTATCCATATCTATCTATCTATCTATCTATCTATCTATCTATCTATCTATCTATCTATCTATCTATCTATCTATCTATCTATCTATATATCTATCTATATATCTATCTAATCTATCCATATCTATCTATCTATCTATCTATCTATCTATCCCATATCTATCTATCTATCTATCTATCCATATCTATCTATCTATATCTATCAATCTATCTATCTATCTATCTATCTATCTATCTATCTATCTATCTATCTATCTATATATCTATCTATCCCATATCTATCTATCTATCTATCTATCTATCTATCTATCTATCTATCTATCTATCTATCTATCCATATCTATCTATCTATCCCATATCTATCTATCTATCTATCTATCCATATCTATCTATCCCATATCTATCTATCTATATCTATCAATCTATCTATCTATCTATCTATCTATCTATCTATCTATCTATCTATCTATCTATATATCTATCTATCCATATCTATCTATCTATCTATCTATCTATCTATCTATCTATCTATCTATCTATCTATATATCTATCTATCTATCCATATCTATCTATCTATCCCATATCTATCTATCTATCTATCTATCTATCTATCTATCTATCTATCTATATCTCCTTATATATCCATCTATATATATCTATCCATTTATCTATATATGTCCATATCCATCTATCTATATCTATCTATCTATTTATCTATCCATATCTATCTCTTTATCTATCTATCTATCTATCTATCTATCTATCTATCTATCTCTCCATATCTATTTATCTATCTCTATCTCTATCTATCCATATCTATCTCTCTTCCTTCTTTTCCTTCCTCCCTTAATTCCTTCCTTCCTTCCCCTTTGTTCTTTCCTTCCTTTCATTTTACTCATCTCTTCTCCCCGTTCCTTACTCTCATTGCTTCTCTTCCTTCTAGCCTTCTCTTACTTTTTCCTTACAGACATCACTTGCCGTATACATTCTGAGTGAATCATTAAACCTAACTACGTGTATTATGTAGAATTGATACTTTGTTAGATTTAAAGTTTTCCCCTGCTCAGGCCTTTAATCTCCCCCGTGAGAATGCAATGGGATCCCATGCCGTGATCACTAGGACCTCTACCAACAGGGTGGATCACCTCCGTGCCCAGGGACATGAAGGAGTGACAAATGTCGAGGAAAACCTCGCCGTCACATCTTCACCTCAGGTATATCATCTAAACGAATGGATGGTTGGATCCACAGACTCTCTGTCCATCACGGTATCGCCGCAGGAACGCGCTGGCGGTTAATGCGAGATTATTCATATTGAGGATTTATAGAGTCGGCCGCAGTCCTACTCGTCTAATTTTAGTATGGATAATTGGTTATTCATTGTGGATTTTTCTTCTTTTTTTTTTATTCCCATGTGATTTAACGGTGACATCAATCCTGGAACATGAGAAATCCGTGGCCTTTAAAGATCACTCCAGGCGGAAGAAACATAGGCTTCTCATTAGAAGATGCTGCCATTCTGATTTATAACAAATTAAGCTGCCATGCTTTTCCATCCGCGCTGGCATCCGTATTTCCACCGAGAGACAACGTCCAGGCCGGCCCTCTCGTTGGGACGCGAGGATTAATTTTTGAGGGATTTCATTTAAGGAGATCTCGCCCCGTGTGAATTCATTGTTCCTTAATTTCACATAAGCTCGCTCTTCGCCAGATACAGTAAATCCTCACTATCTGACGTTTGCCACATACGGCCCAGTTAAATTTCCTGTCCAGTGGGCACCCTAATTGAAAAGAACTCACCAAGCCTCCTAAATCTGCCGAGTGTAACCAGGTTGTCAACAAGCGGACAGTCAGCGCATTTCCAGCAAGACAGTAAAGCTGACATGAAACTTAATTTTCCCGGCGTGAACTATTTTCTCATTTCGTGTCCTGCTACCTTTTGCCCCTGATTTTTATTTTTCCGAAGCTCGCTATGAAGCCCTCAGCTGTGTGTCTTACCCGTGAAATTAAAAGTCATTATATATGGGTGAACATTAAAAATCTATTTATGTCACGTTGTAATGACCCACACACACAGACAACCACCCCAGATAAGAGGAGAACTAAGCTACCAATCCTTAAAATGGCCAGGAAAACACTAGACCGAGAATATAGGTGTGAAGGACATATATCCGAAGGTACCTTCCCACTGACCAGACCAGAGGAAACACAGAAAGTCATAGTATTGGCCAGAAGACCAGATGGGTGGAGTGAAACGCCATAGCATTGAGACATTTGGCCGGTGTCATGGGGTATAGAGTTGCATGTAATTGGTGAGACAGAGCCAAGTCAGGGACAACGGGAGTCAAGGATAGTGTCAGGGTCAGGTATAGGGGAAGCTGGAACCAGGTGCAGAGGGTTAGAAGCGCAGTACAGTTTAGGGAAATCCGTGTTCAGAATCAATAAGCAAGCCGGGTCGAAGTATGAAGCAGGCAACGAAGTTGGGAGACTTTCCAGGACTGGTACATGATAGAACAATTCGATTCAGGGCTGTATGTTCATCCACCAAGGAACGACGCCGTGACAATGATGGACGGGCTGAGGAGCATTTTATGGGCTGTGAGGTGGTCACGCCCCCTCTTACTGGTGACGTCTTGCCCTCCTATTGGATCCTGTCTGGGTTGGGAGTCCACCCTCCTGGGGATCCCCAGCTGATGCCCTACTAGGCGTCCGCCACACCCCTGCTCGTTAAAAGGAGTCCCCAACCACGGGCGCCGTCTTTGGCCACTCCCTTCAAGCGGTACGAGAGAGAGACACACGCCTTGACCTCCTGAATCCAGGAGACGCTGCGAAACGACTGCCTCCCCCTTCCGCTCGACGGAGGTGACCCTTCCAGCGTCGGAGAGGGGAATCCCCCCCAAACAGGTAGCGCCACAGACGCCATCGCGTACGTCAGTTGGGAACATGGGGTGACCCCAGGCAAGTTCCGAGGGCGGCGGCGGTCAGCAGTGGGGCGTGACAGATAGTCAATAAGCAAGACAAGTCCATAACCAGGAAATAAGATCAATGAGAGGAACACATTCATGGGTCCAACCAGAACAACCGTAGGTATGGACTGATTGCTAAATGAACAATTATAAAGGGACAGATGAAACCTCATTGGTTGGTGTCATCCATGTATGCCTGAACATGCACGTATGGAGTGAAGCGTATCCCTTTTGCACCACTACAATGATGCACGCATGGCAAGCTATTCAGAAAGAAAGAAGAGCATTTCAGGTCAATAGTGATTGCAGGTGGTTAGTTACTGGGTCATAACAGGAGGGTGTCAGTATGTGGATACAGCGACATAGGAGTGTCAATATAGGGATGTGGTGGCGGCGGACTGTGCAGCCAGGGAAATTGGATCTGGGTTCAGGGCCCTGGCCTAGCTGGGGGCCTGAGCCCGACCATGGCCTTGCTTGCTACTGTGTCTGGTGGATGGGGCAGCCTGTGTTGTGAACCGCTGACTGAGCCGCTTATACGGCTGCTCAATCAGTGGATCACTGAAAGCGTGGAATAGGGTGCAGGGGTGCCAGAATGGACGAATACCTGTAAGTGGCCGAGGGATCGTGATACCATTTTCTTCCATTAGTTCCTATTGTGTTCCACTAACACAACCACCTGACATCATGTCCCCGGATACATTCAAATCTCATGGTGTGTATGGGCTTTAAGTAAATAATCTGACTATGAATCATTGGTAACTCGGTAACTCCTCGGTTTTGGCATCATTGGTAACTCAGTGATTCCTCAACTCGGAATCAGTGGTAACTCAGCTACTGTACTCCTTGATTTGGAACAGTGGTAACTCAGCTACTCCTCAATTTGGAATCATTGGTAATTAGGTGACTCCTCAATTTGGAATCATTGGTATCTCAGTGACACCTCGAATTGGATTCATTGGTAACTCGGTGACTACACGAATTGGATTAATTTGTAACTCAGTGACTATGCAAATTGGATTCATTGGTAACTCTGTTACTACGCAAATTGGAATCATTGGTAACTCTGTGACTTCTCGCTTGGAATCATTGGTAATTTAGTGACTCTTCGACTTTTAATCATTGGTAACTCGGTGTCTCCTCGACTTGGAATCATTGGTAAGTCAGTAACTCTTCGACTTCAAATCATTGGTAACTCAGTGACTCCTCGACTTGGAATCATTGGTAAGTCAGTAACTCTTCGACTTCAAATCATTGGTAACTCAGTGACTCCTCGAATTGGATTCATTGGTAACTCTGTGACTGCTTGAATTGGATTTATTGGTAACTGGTTGACTCCTCAACTTGTAATTATTGGTAACTCGGTGACTTCTGGCTTGGAATCATTGGAAACTCAGTGACTCCTCGACTTGGAATCATTGCTAAGTCAGTGACTCCTCTATTTGGAATCATTGGTAACTGTGACTCCTCGGCATGGAATCGTTGGTAACTCAGTGACTCCTCATCTTGGAATCATTGGTAACTCAGTGACTCCTCATCTTGGAATCATTGGTAACTCAGTGACTCCTCGTCTTGGAATCATTGGTAACCCGGTGACGTCTGGCTTGGAATCAATAATAACTCAGTGAATCCTCGACTTGGAATCATGGGTAACTCAGTGACTCCTCGATTTGGAATCATTGGTAAATGTGACTCTTCGGCATGGAATCACTGGTAGCTCAGTGACTCCTCGTCTTGGAATCATTGGTAACCCGGTGACTACTGGCTTGGAATCATTGGTAACTCAGTGACTCCTCGACTTGGAGTCATTGGTAACTCAGTGACTCCTCGATTTGGAATCATTGGTAACTCAGTGACTCCTCGACTTGGAATCATTGGTAACTCAGTGACTCCTCAATTTGGAATCATTGGTATCTGTGACTCTTCAGCATGGAATCCTTTCGTAACTCAGTGACTCCTCGATTTGGAATCATTGGTAACTGTGACTCTTCGGCATGGAGTCATTGGTAACTCAGTGACTCCTCGTCTTGGAATCATTGGTAACTCGGTGACTTCTGGCTTGGAATCATTGGTAACTCAGTGACTCCTCAACTTGGAATCATTGGTAACTCAGTGACTCCTAGATTTGGAATCATAGGTAACTGACTCCTCAGCTTGGAATCATTGGTAACTGTGACTCCTCTGCTTGGAATCAATTTTAAATCGGTTAATCCTTGGCCTGGACTCATTGGTAATTCAGTGACTCCTCGACTTGGAATCATTGGTAACTGTGACTCCTCTGCTTGGAATCATTGGTAACTGTGACTCTTCGGCATGGAATCATTGGTAATTGTGACTCCTCGGCATGGAATCATTGGTAACTCATTGACTCCTCGTCTTGGAATCATTGGTAACCTGGTGACTTCTGGCTTGGAATCAATGGTAACTCAGTGACTCCTCGACCTGGAATCATTGGTAACTCAGTGACTCCTCGATTTGGAATCATTGGTAACTGTGACTCTTCCGCATGGAATCATTGGTAACTGTGACTCCTCGGCATGGAATCATTGGTAACGCGGTGACTTCTGGCTTGGATTCATTGGTAACTCAGTGCCTCCTCGACTTGGAATCATTGGTAACTCAGTGACTCCTCGATTTGGAATGCCAGTAAGAGTCACCTCCCATGGTAATCTCCAAACCTTGTGTTTGCATCCAGAGCTGGCACACCTGATCTTTATTTGTCACGGTGCCCAGAGAATTCCTCATCTGGCGACACGGCTTCATTTGTCCTCGATCAATTTTCTCAAATCTGAACGTGTCGATACCTCTTTGCTATCAGCGTGAAGCGTTCAGAGCTTTCTGGAGCGAGCGAGGCGGGTGAGGAATAACAGAACGATTTGTCAGGAAGATAAAAACTGCTGCTTCTGAGAGGAGAGTTATTTCAGGTCACCCCGACGCGTTGGGACACCATACGACTCTGTTTTGTATGCTGTGATGGTTTTGGTAAATATCGCATGGTTTATTTTCCCCTTTTGGTTTCGTTTTGCTTATTTTTGAGTGTTTCTTACCTCGTTACTTACATAAGCCATTGATATCACTTACTCTACACAAGATCTATCCAGCCCTTGGATCTAAAAGGGAAAAAAGGAGAGGATTAAATTAACCCTTTCACTACCGAAGTCAAGTTAACTCAATTTTGCATTTTAAAGCATTGAAAAGCAATCACTAGCATATCAACACCCAATTTGCTTAAATTTTTAAAGCATCCTGCAGACAAATGAAATACACTGAAAATTCACTCCTGTCCCTCTGTAATACTATAAAACAAGCTGCAAAGAGCAACCCCCACCATCACTGTAACAAAAAGCTCAGCAAACTGTACTGCTGCATTCCAGCAGTATACAAGGAGAGCTGTGGGGTCACTCGCTGCTGTACAGGGATAAGATTTAGGGGGTTATAATGAGTGAAAATCCCTGTACAGTACAGATACAAGGTGTTGCTGTAATTGCCACACACAGACATTATGCATCACATACAGATACAAGGTGTTGCTGTAATTGCTATACACAGGCATTATGCAGCACATACAGATACAAGGTGTTGCTGTAATTGCCACACACAGACATTATGCATCACATACAGATACAAGGTGTTGCTGTAATTGCCACACACAGACATTATGCATCACATACAGATACAAGGTGTTGCTGTAATTGCCATACACAGGCATTATGCAGCACATACAGATATTGCATTGCTAATAATCTCATTCTGATCACTACAAATCCCCATAAGCAGGAGATCTCACCATTTTATTATCTGACTGCAGCACATTTACTGCAACAGCCTGTATGCTCATAATCCAGACCCCGTGTAAGCAGAAGATCTCACCATTATATTATCTGTCTACAGCACATTTACTGCATCTGCCTGTATGCTGATAATGCAGACCCCATGTAAACAGGAGACCTCACCATTTTATTATCTGTCTGCAGCACATTTACTGCATATGCCTGTAAGCTGATAATGCAGACCCCGTGTAAGCCGGAGATCTCACCATTTTAGGCTAGGGACAGATGAGCGCATTTTCTGCGGCCACCGTCAAAATGTACGTCGATGCGTGCGCACGCATTTTTTCACGGAATACGCTTAAGTGGTCAGACGATGCGCAATTCTGGACGTATTTCATGACGATGGGGTGAAAAGTTTGAACGTTATGTTGGCCGCACACTAGCAGCGTCTGACATCTCCTAATCACGCACACACGCTGCTATGCGGCCGCAGCGCACTCTGTACGTCAGTACCAGCGGTTTAACGTTCTCGAAAAAATGCGTTCATTTTCCACTTGCGTTGTGCAGCCGGACTTTTGTGCGACCGTACTTCGTATATTGGCTGTCATTGCCCGTCATCTGCTGCTAGTGCGGCCGTGATTATGTGCGCCAGAACGCGCGTTCGCACTGCCTCAGTCTGACCCTAGCCTTATTATCTGTCTGCAGCACATTTACTGCACCTGCCTGTATGCTGATAATGCTGACCCAGTGTAAGCAGGAGATCTCACCATTTTATTATCTGTCTGCAGCACATTTACTGACACAAAGGTCATTTCTGCCTGCAGGCTGTTAATGTAGACCTCCTGTGACACTGCACCAGATAGGGGACGCCATCTAGAGTTTAGAACCTTTCATCCCAGTAATATTTCTTAAACCCCCTAAAAATTGCCCTGAAATTGCACCATACTGGTGAAATTAACTGCACGGTGCAATTTGGTGGCAAGTTCGCTGCTTAGTGAATAACCCCTATAGATTCTTACGGTAAATCCATAAGGTTCTCCGGGTCTCCGAGTGAATCCATTAGATTCCCACCCAGGGTCTCCGGGTATATTCTTGGATTCTCAGGGTGACTCTATTAGATTCTTGTGGTCTCATGGTGAATCCATTAGATTCTTGTGGTCTCAGGGTGAATCCATTAGATTCTCAGGTTCTCAGGGTATATTCTTGGATTCTCTGGGTGAATAAACTAGATTCTCTTGGTCTCAGGGTATATTCTTGGATTCGCAGGGTGAATACATTAGAGACTCGGGGTCTCAGGGTGGATCCATTAGAGACTCGGGGTCTCAGGGTGAATCCATTAGAGTCTCGGGGTCTCAGGGTGAATCCATTAGAGTCTCGGGGTCTCAGGGTGAATCCATTAGATTCCCAGGTTCTCAGGGTAAATTCTTGGATTCGCAGGGTGAATACATTAGAGACTCGGGGTCTCAGGGTGAATACATTAGAGACTCGGGGTCTCAGGGTGGATCCATTAGAGACTCGGGGTCTCAGGGTGAATCCATTAGAGTCTCGGGGTCTCAGGGTGAATCCATTAGAGTCTCGGGGTCTCAGGGTGAATCCATTAGATTCCCAGGTTCTCAGGGTAAATTCTTGGATTCGCAGGGTGAATCCATTAGAGACTCGGGGTCTCAGGGTGAATCCATTAGAGACTCGGGGTCTCAGGGTGAATCCATTAGAGACTCGGGGTCTCAGGTTGAATCTATTAGAGACTTGGGGTCTCAGGGTGAATCCATTAGAGACTTGGGGTCTCAGGGTGGATCCATTAGAGTCTCGGGGTCTCAGGGTGAATCCATTAGAGTCTCGGGGTCTCAGGGTGAATCCATTAGATTCCCAGGTTCTCAGGGTAAATTCTTGGATTCGCAGGGTGAATCCATTAGAGACTCGGGGTCTCAGGGTGAATCCATTAGAGACTCGGGGTCTCAGGGTGAATCCATTAGAGACTCGGGGTCTCAGGTTGAATCCATTAGAGACTTGGGGTCTCAGGGTGAATCCATTAGAGACTTGGGGTCTCAGGGTGGATCCATTAGAGTCTCGGGGTCTCAGGGTGAATCCATTAGATTCCCAGGTTCTTCTCAGGATAAATTCTTGGATTCTCTGGGTGAATCCACTAGATTCTCATGGACTTGGGCTGCCTCAATCCTTAGCTTCTCAGGGTCTCTGGGTGAATCTGCAGATTCTCCGGGCCACAGGAGGAATGTTAAGATTGTCAGGGTCTCGGGGTATTTCAACAGATTATCAGGTTCTCTGGGTGAATTGGCATTTTATTGGCAGGATTTCAGGGTGAACCAGCAAAGTCACAGAGATTTAAGGTGAATGCAGAGAACATTTAAAAATATTGGAAAAAATGACCCAATAAAATCTGTGCATGATTCAAAAGCCTGACAAAAAAAAAAATACACAATGTTTTTAGTCCCTTACAGAAAAATGTAAAAAAAATATATATAAATTAAAATCATACAATATCTCTGGTGCGCTGCACAAAGCCATAAAGATGCGTTTCCAAAAATCATTTTAAAAAATGACAATATTTGATGCCTTACACAACAATGTAAATTGACGCCGTGTTTGGGGTGCATTGTGCAACATGCAGAAAGAAACAAATATTTATAGTATTTTTTGTGCGTTATAACCGAACTAAAAACGATTTGACATTTTTAGAATTTCACAAAATATAAAGAAGAAATAAAACAACTAAAAAATAATTGATTAATATTTATTTATTTATTTATTTATTTATAAAGTATTTTACCAGGAAGGATGCATTGAGATTTCTCTCGTTTTCAAGTATGTCCTGGGTATTGTAATATATCATACCCCTTGTTAAAAAAAGAAAAACTTGATCCTGTTAAGAGCTGCGGGATCTGTGATGCTGTAAAAAAAAAGGATAATATTAATAATAATAATAATAATTAGTGTGCTCTAAAAATAATTAAAAAAATTATACAATATTATTAATATTTTAATGTATCAACCCCTTGTAAAAACAAAAGAACAACAATCCTAAATAAAGGATAATAATATTAATAATAATTAATAATAATAATAATTTGTGTGCTCTAAAAATAAGGAGAAATTATGCAATATTATAAATATTGTAATGTGTCTACACCATGTAAAAAAACAAAAACTTGATCCTGCAAAGAGCTTCTGGATATGTGACGCTGTATAAAAAAGAGGATAATAATATTAATATTAATAATAATAATTAGTGGACGCTGAAAATAAGTAAAAAATGATATAATATTATTAATATTGTAATGTATCAACCCCTTTTAAAAAAAAAAAACCTGATCCTGTGAAGAGCTGAGGGATCTGTTAGGCTGTATAAATAAAGGATAATAATTAGACATGTGCATTCGTTTTAGTACTAAAACGATTTAGTCCGAATTTTGGGATAATTTAGTTTTCGTATGACTCAAGAGATACGAAACTGCTCAGTCCAAAAAACGAAAGAAACTAAAATAAAATGCACTACATTTTAGTTTCAGTCCTTTTTGTGATATTACATTGATGAGTGAAGGAGACCAGCAATGAAGAGCGCAACATCCAAAGTTCTGCACCCCCACATGCCAATGCAGTAGGATGTTCTATACAGAGAGGGGCATTAATTAATGCAGGAGGATGTTCTATACATTATACAGAGAGGGGTATTAATGCAGGAGGATGTTATATACATTATACAGAGAAAGGTATAAATTGAGAAGGATGCTCTATACAGAGAGGGACATTAATTAATTCAGGAGGATGTTCTATACATTATACAGAAAGAGGAATTAATTAATGCAGGAGGATGTTCTAAACATTATACAGAGAGGAGCCCTTTTTTTTAGCCCTTTAAATCCAGTGGCTGTGAGCGCTGAAATCGGCTGCTTGTTATATTATCTCTCAGTACAATGTATCAGTCTCAGCTGTTACAGTAACTGACTGTAACAGCGCTCAGAGTTTCAGTAAAACAAGGAAATAATATTGTTATAACCTCTTATATATAAAAATATTATTTACTAGTTTTGCTGTGATGAGCAGCAGTCAATTACTGTAACAGCTTTGCCTGACACGGGGCAGTATTACAATGTTGTTGCTAACTTAAC
This sequence comes from Leptobrachium leishanense, assembly GCA_009667805.1. Classification (NCBI taxonomy): domain Eukaryota; kingdom Metazoa; phylum Chordata; class Amphibia; order Anura; family Megophryidae; genus Leptobrachium; species Leptobrachium leishanense. Next base: position 50,646,862 of record CM019063.1, on the reverse strand, counting down.
CAGAGCTGTTGTAAACTGAAAACCTTCATAGGCTATAATGGCTCTGGGAAGTTTACAACAGCTGTTGTTAAGTTAGCACCATCATTGTAATATGGCCCACAATGTGCTGAGAGTGAGAGATACTGTAACAAGCAGCGATCTCAGCCCTCTGAGGAGCCACTACAATAGTAATTGTATCCACTGGTTTTCAGATGAATGAAATTAGTTTTCATACTAAAGAACTGAAAACGAATTTCTTTAGCAACTAAATAAATTGCATTTTAGGACTAATCCATTAGTTCAAAACGAAATTTTGTGCTGTGCACATGTCTAATAATAATATTAATAATAATAATAATAATAATTAGTGTGCACTAAAAATAAGTAGAAAATGATATAATATTATTAATATTGTAATGTATCAACCCCTTGTAAAAATAAAACAACCTAATACTGTAAAGAGCTGCGGGATATGTGACGCTGTATAAATAAAGGATAATAATATTAGTAATAATAATAATTAGTGTGCTCTAAAAATAAGGAGAAATTATGCAATATTATAAATATTGTAATGTGTCTACAACATGTAAAAAAAAAAAAACTTGATCCTGCAAAGAGCTGTGGGATATGTGACGCTGTATAAAAAAGAGGATAATAATATTAATAATAATAATTAGTGGGCTCTGAAAATAAGTAAAAAATTATATAATATTATTAATATTGTAATGCATCAACCCCTTGTAAAAATAAAACAACCTAATACTGTAAAGAGCTGAGGGATCTGTGAGGCTGTATAAATAAAGGATAATAATATTAATAATAATAATAATTAGTGTGCTCTAAAAATAAGGAGAAATTATGCAATATTATAAATATTGTAATGTGTCTACACCATGTAAAAAAAAAAAAAACTTGATCCTGCAAAGAACTGTGGGATATGTGACGCTGTATAAAAAAGAGGATAATAATATTAATATTAATAATAATAATTAGTGGGCGCTGAAAATAAGTAAAAAATGATATAATATTATTAATATTGTAATGCATCAACCCCTTGTAAAAATAAAACAACCTAATACTGTAAAGAGCTGAGGGATCTGTGAGGCCGTATAAATAAAGGATAATAATATTAATAATAATAATTAGTGTGCTCTAAAAATAAGGAGAAATTATGCAATATTATAAATATTGTAATGTGTCTACACCATGTAAAAAAAAAAAAACTTGATCCTGCAAAGAGCTTCGGGATCTGTGACGCTGTATAAATAAAGGATAATAATATTAATAATAATAATTAGTGGGCGCTGAAAATAAGTAAAAAATTATATAATATTATTAATATTGTAATGCATCAACCCCTTGTAAAAAAAAACAACCTAATACTGTAAAGAGCTGAGGGATCTGTGACGCTGTATAAATAAAGGATAATAATATTAATAATAATAATTAGTGGGCGCTGAAAATAAGTAAAAAATTATATAATTTTATTAATATTGTAATGCATCAACCCCTTGTAAAAATAAAACAACCTAATACTGTAAAGAGCTGAGAGATCTGTGAGGCTGTATAAATAAAGGATAATAATAATAATAATAATAATAATAATTAGTGTGCTCTAAAAATAAGGAGAAATTATGCAATATTATAAATATTGTAATGTGTCTACACCATGTAAAAAAAAAAAAACTTGATCCTGCAAAGAGCTTCGGGATCTGTGACGCTGTATAAATAAAGGATAATAATATTAATAATAATAATTAGTGGGCGCTGAAAATAAGTAAAAAATTATATAATATTATTAATATTGTAATGTATCAACCCCTTGTAAAAAAAAACAACCTGATCCTGTGAAGAGCTGCAGGATCTGTGACGCTGTACAAATAAAAGATAATAATAATAATAATAATTATTGTGCTCTAAAAATAAGGAGAAAATGATACACTCTTTGTAGCGTGCTGTACCAAAATGTGAATAATTGAAAAATATTTTAATGCATTCAAAAACTATTTAGAAAACAAATGCAGAGATTTTGGTACATCATACAAACATTTTAGATACCGATACATCATACAAATATTTTTGGTGCATTTTCTCCATGCAGCGGCGCACGATTAATAAAATGACGGGGCATTTCCAGTCTGGCGCGTCCCCAGGAACGCGAGTCCAGCTCAAGGACCATACACAGCGACAAGAAAGCGATCGCGCACGCGAGAGGACGCCATCTCCCCGTCCGAGAGGATGGGAGGGCGATCCTGCTTATTGAAACCTCGGCCGCTGCCCGTGACATGCGAGTGAAGGAGCGGCGAGCCGGCTCCATTATTCAGCCGGCGTCTGCGGCTTCGCAGGTAATCTGCATCACTGCCAGCCCGCGCTCTCCTAGAGACAGAAGCATTATTGCCATCTTATTTCAGCGGCGTTTCCTTAATTCCAGCCGCACGAGGCTCGGGACAACTTTTTTTTATTATTATTTTTTTTTCCGCCGTGCCCATTGTTCTATAAATGAGCTAATAAATCAGTGGTTGCTAAGCCCGGGAAATATAGTGCCACGCAGCCCGGCTCCTTGACAAGGGGTATGAATCATGTAGGCACAAAAGATGGCCTTTTGGGGATGAAGTGCTCATCTGAACTACTTTTTCTCTCAAGTCACATCTTTGTAAGGGGGCAGACAGCTGTTAGGACAGCAAAGAGCCCCCGAGGGACCCGACAGGCTTCACTTTCTATCTCTTTTCTCTCCAACTGTTCTGTGCCATAGAATTCATTACCTCCAAATGGAATGCGAAGGGTAAACCGACAGCGAGTCTGCCATCCCGGCTTCATACAAAAGCCACTAATTGGTTCTGTAATGTCTTTTTATGGGTCTGAAGGGAAGGGGCTAAATCAACAAAAAAAAGAAGATGAAAAGTCGGCGAGACCTCGGAAACATCAGAGGAACCCCTATGGGGCGGATTTTCTGAACAGCCATCTCATTCCGAGACGGTTTTAGCTTTGAGTTGAAACATTTTAACATTTTTATTATTCAAATGACATGAAAATGCAAAAAAGGCTGTGGGTTTTTTTTTTTTATATTCTACAGCTACTTTGTGACCGAGCCAGGCTAATATAACCAATGTTAAAGGGCCGGTACCACCAAAAACCCAAACGTCCTGATTGTGTTTATTTTATGTTACTGATATCTTACATGTGTTTTGTTTTTCTCTTGTTTAGTTAAGGAAATATTTCCCTCTATATGTGTCACTGGGTGCATCCATTGTGTGATATTCTCCTCTATATGTGTCACTGGGTGCATCCATTGTGTGATGTTTCCCTCTATATGTGTCACTGGGTGCATCCATTGTGTGATATTTTCCTCTATGTGTGTCACTGGGTGCATCCATTGTGTGATATTTTCCTCTATATGTGTCACTGGGTGCATCCATTGTGTGATATTTTCCACTATATGTGTCACTGGGTGCATCCATTGTGTGATATTTTCCTCTATATGTGTCACTGGGCGCATCCATTGTGGGATATTTTCCTTTATATGTGTCACTGGGCTCATCCATTGTGTGATATTTTCCTCTATATGTTTCACTGGGTGCATCCATTGTGTGATATTTTCCTCTTTATGTGTCACTGGGTGCATCCATTGTGTGATATTTTCCTCTATATGTGTCACTGGGCGCATCCATTGTGTGATATTTTCCTCTATATGTTTCACTGGGTGCATCCATTGTGTGATATTTTCCTCTATATGTGTCACTGGGCGCATCCATTGTGTGATATTTTCCTCTATGTGTGTCACTGGGTGCATCCATGTGTGATATTTTCCTCTATATGTGTCACTGGGCGCATCCATTGTGTGATATTTTCCTCTATATGTGTCACTGGGCGCATCCATTGTGTGATATTTTCCTCTATATGTGTCACTGGGTGCAGCCATTGTGTGATATTTTCCTCTATATGTGTCACTGGGCGCATCCATTGTGTGATATTTTCCACTATATGTGTCACTGGGTGCATCCATTGTGTGATATTTTCCTCTATATGTGTCACTGGGCGCATCCATTGTGGGATATTTTCCTTTATATGTGTCACTGGGCTCATCCATTGTGTGATATTTTCCTCTATATGTTTCACTGGGTGCATCCATTGTGTGATATTTTCCTCTTTATGTGTCACTGGGTGCATCCATTGTGTGATATTTTCCTCTATATGTGTCACTGGGCGCATCCATTGTGTGATATTTTCCTCTATATGTTTCACTGGGTGCATCCATTGTGTGATATTTTCCTCTATATGTGTCACTGGGCGCATCCATTGTGTGATATTTTCCTCTATGTGTGTCACTGGGTGCATCCATTGTGTGATATTTTCCTCTATATGTGTCACTGGGCGCATCCATTGTGTGATATTTTCCTCTATATGTGTCACTGGGCGCATCCATTGTGTGATATTTTCCTCTATATGTGTCACTGGGTGCAGCCATTGTGTGATATTTTCCTCTATATGTGTCACTGGGCGCATCCATTGTGTGATATTTTCCTCTATATGTGTCACTGGGTGCATCCATCGTGTGATATTTTCCTCTATATGTGTCACTGGGTGCAGCCATTGTGTGATATTTTCCTCTATATGTGTCACTGGGCGCATCCATTGTGTGATATTTTCCTCTTATATGTGTCACTGGGCGCATCCATTGTGGATATTTTCCTTTATATGTGTCACTGGGTGCAGCCATTGTGTGATATTTTCCTCTATGTGTGTCACTGGGTGCATCCATTGTGATATTTTCCTCTATATGTGTCACTGGGTGCATCCATTGTGTGATATTTTCCTCTATATGTGTCACTGGGTGCATCCATTGTGTGATATTTTCCACTATATGTGTCACTGGGTGCATCCATTGTGTGATATTTTCTCTATATGTGTCACTGGGCGCATCCATTGTGGGATATTTTCCTTTATATGTGTCACTGGGCTCATCCATTGTGTGATATTTTCCTCTATATGTTTCACTGGGTGCATCCATTGTGTGATATTTTCCTCTTTATGTGTCACTGGGTGCATCCATTGTGTGATATTTTCCTCTATATGTGTCACTGGGCGCATCCATTGTGTGATATTTTCCTCTATATGTTTCACTGGGTGCATCCATTGTGTGATATTTTCCTCTATATGTGTCACTGGGTGCATCCATTGTGTGATATTTTATGTTGTATCTTCCCATCACTTGCTCCTCACTGTGTGGCTTTGGCCATAGAATGGAGTGAATGGGTCAGTCACCGACTCACATCATTGGTTTGTGTGGGATGTATTTAAAGGACATCACCAGGGGGTAGATTTGAAGTCTATTAAGATCCCTGTCTTATCTCATTCAGCTTCCAGCTCTTAGCCCCAGGTAGCCTGGAGAACACAATACACCCCCTGCTGCCTTATTTAAAAATGTCCTCCTCCACCTCATTGACTGTTAAATTCATGTATAATATTAAGCACAGCCACAAAGTAAAACATTTGCACAGATTTCGGTAAATGATGTATCATGGGAAAAATCCACAAAATGGAAACAGGAGAGAAAACCCTAACTTTATTTTTCTTTTTACATGAGATTACGTAAAACAAAAAAGCCTAAAAACCAGCAGCATGTGTTTTATAATGTGTTTTATAATGTGTTTTATAATGTGTTTTTTTCTAATGCACAAGTAATCTAGTCAAAGCTTATATAAGCGGTAATGTCCCTTTAACCCAATGGGCAAGGACTTCATAGCGAGGGAAAAGAAGGTTCTTACAATTTTATCGACTCATTTCGGATACAAATGTTTTGTTTTACGTCATTCTTGAGCATCGAAAAGCAATTGGGGATGAGAACTGGGTCAAAGTGGTTGGGTATTATCAGTTGTAATGTTTCCGAAATCTTGACTTTCTCCCCAGTCAGTATCAAAGCTGACTCCATCTCCCATGATGGCTCCATTCTTCTGTTTTCATATTCCTTCTTGAACGACATCCAAAAAACACACCTTAGCTTCGACAGAATATCAACACATGATCTTTAAATATATTAAATGACTGATGGATAACAGTCTCTTGACCAACCACTTCATTGAGTCCAGTGGTACCATTGTCTCCAGTCTACAAACTCACTCGTAATTGGTCTTTGCTCAGAAGCAGTTACAAATTAGGACATCTTCCCAAACCCATTTGTTTGAACCAGAAAACCATTCATGGCGAGCAGAGGGAGTGAAAGTTTGCCTTTTGACTGGTCAAGTCAAGGTTGTCCTCCAAAACACACACTTCTATGAGTTTGAAACGTGTCAGGGTAGGTTTGAGCACCATCCCTTGCTACGACTGTCATATTGTCCTGGAGTGAGACCAACATATCTTCATCCAGATAAGTATTTGGTGCATATATCAAGGATGTATGGTCAGTTCCCAATGTGTAGTGTAGGATCGGTTCACCAGTTCTCGTAGCCTCAGGGTCATATGACCGTGACCAGTGAAAATCAAAGGTGCCATAATGTGAAAATCGCGTTCTCCCAGTTACGTAGGGTTTCCATAGGAAATGGGCAAACTCTCAAAGTGAAAAGTCAAATGAAGTAAGTATGGATACCCATGATGAACCTGGAACGTTATCATCACGAGCATCATCCATGAGCACATTCTTAGCCTCCCAGAATGAATAGACATCATTTCGGGATCCTTGGATGATTTTTAGGTTCCAATTCCACAATGACTAACTTGATTCTTCGATTCTGGATGTTATTATAGTTGTGCAAATGTTCAGGGCAAACATTCAGAATTTCTGAATCTCCGCAGTAACCGTGGAGATTCTCGTTATTAATGAGTAGATTTCCAAGTTTTCGAGGACATTGGTCGGATTTTCTGTGTCTCTGCGTCAACAGGTAGCCTCAGTGTAATTGTCTCAGGTTATTATGGTGATTGTGTAAATTCCCAAGTTAAATGAGCAGATTATCTCAGCAAAGAAGGTTGGTTTCATGAGGAACATGGGGATTACCAAGGTAAATGGGGAGGTTTTCAAGGTCCTGAGAGAAATAGCCAGATTATTAGAGTTCCGAGGTTTACGGAAATGGACATTGTTGCTGTCACGCACCAAATGCCAGATCTGCGACATCACTTTACATGCTGCATCTGTTTGACTTTACCATCTGCCCCACCTGACCTGAGGGAGACCTCATGCTCTTATGACTTAATCTGTGGGTTTCCTACTTTTAGGGAGATGCCCCTAGCCTCAGATACCTTGACATTATCATGCATGGATAGACCGTTGTTCTGTGTGCTTATACTACCTGATTTGTTTTTTCTTCATTGCTCAACCTGACCTGTATTATTTTACCTGCTCACTGTGAATAAACTCACCTGTTTTCTTGCACCGCGACCTGTTTGCTGCCTTTGTGACCTCAACTTTGGGTTCTTCGTGCATCCCTGAGCCATGAACATGACAGTCTCAAAGTGCATGGGGAGAGTTGACTGGCGAATGGGCAGAGTTGATTGGTGTATGGGCATGTTCACAGAGAGAGAGCAATGATATATGTGGTTTCTGAAGGTTTCAGGGTCTTACGGAAACGGACATGTCTTTATCATCTCAATGTGAATGGGAAAAGCTAACTGGTGAACGGGCAGAGTTGATTGGTGACTGGGAAGGCTCAGAGGGAGAGAACAATAATTTAGATGATTTCTAAAGGTTTTTGGATTTACAGAAATGGACATATTTGTATCATCTCAAAGTGAATAGACAAAACTTAGTGGTGAATGGGCAGAGTTGGTTGGTGGACAGGCAAAACTTAGTGGTGAATGGGCAGAGTTGGTTGGTGGACAGGCAAAATTGACTGGTGAATGGGCAGAGTTGGTTGGTGAATGGGCAAAGTTGATTGGTGGACAGGCAAAATTGACTGGTGATTGGGCAGAGTTGATTGGTGAACGGGCAGAGTTGATTGGTGAACGGGCAGAGCTGATCGGAGAATGGGCAGGGTTGATTGGTGGACAGGCAGAATTGACTGGTGAACGGGAAGAGGTGATTGGTGGACAGGCAGAATTGATGGTGAATGGGCAGAGTTGATTGGTGAACGGGCAGAGCTGATCGGAGAATGGGCAGGGTTGATTGGTGGACAGGCAGAATTGACTGGTGAACGGGAAGAGGTGATTGGTAGACAGGCAGAATTGATGGTGAATGGGCAGAGTTGATTGGAGAAAGGCAGGGTTGATTGGTGGACAGGCAAAATTGACTGGTGATTGGGCAGAGCTGATCGGAGAATGGGCAGAGTTGATTGGTGGACAGGCAATATTGACTGGTGATTGGGCAGAGCTGATCGGAGAATGGGCAAAGTTGATTAGTGAATAGACAGAGTTGATTGGTGGACAGGCAAAATTGACTGGGGAATGGGCAGAGCTGATCGGAGAATGGGCAGGTTCACCAGGACAGAGCGCTGATCTGTAGGGTTCCTAAAGAAAGCACTGATTCCCAAATCCATAAATTGACTCTGCAATTTCTAATTGCAAAAAACTGGGGTGATCTTTCATCCTCTCACATTCAAGAGTTAAACCCTTTGTTCCGTGCATACTGATAGACCATTTCTACTTTATTGTAGGACTTTGGCGCATTCCACTGTTTGAATACGCACGATTTTTTCAAAGAACTCTTTATGTCACAGCTTCCCCAAGAACACACACTATAAACACGGCCTCCTCATTATCACAGTGTTACATTGTAGCTTCCGAGGATGATCAATGCTCCGCGTGCCTCTCCCTAATCTGTAGCATATAGTTTAGCGCTCTTACACCCATTACTCTCCTCTCTCGCGCTCAAAGTGTTAACGCTTGATTTATAGAGACAGAATCCAGTATGTCCTCTGCATATTTTTATTTGTGTCCGTGTCGAGGCAACCATACATCATATTAACTCGCTCATTAACATTGCTAATCATTAAAGCCACAGCCTCCTGAACCCTCAGGGATCCCTAAATCCTCGTTTAACCCTTTGAATACCGGTCGGGTTACGATAGGCTGTCGGGATCACAAGCCCTTTAAGGGTACGTTAAAAAACACCAAACACGGCCAATTGGTTTGCAAAGATAAAGTCAACCCTTTGGAGTTTCTACACTGAATATTTATGTTTATTTTTAATATTTATGTTAACGGTGTTTCCTGTTTATCGTTTTATTCATTTTTTGGCAGTTCGGTAGCTCCAGCTCGCTGTTTAGCGAATAAATGCCTCCATGCGCCAAGCTGATCCCTGCCTTCACCTGAAATGTTCCTCAGTCCTCGGTATTTTTCTCTTTCATTCAAAAACACTCAGAAAGAAATGCACAAAAATAGAAGAACAAAAACCCCTATTTAATAGTAGATTAGGTGCCGCGACAGGACAAGTGCGGCGGGAGCTCTTAAGATGCTTTCCTTGTTCTGCATGCCATTGTGATTTTCAGTAACTTTTCCGTGTTTGTTATCTGTGCTCTTTCAATTACTTCCGCACTGTTACCTCGCGCAGTCAGGAGAGCCCAGCTGTGCGTCCGCGCCGCCTGGCCTGAAAAAGGAGACATCCTCTGCCGTTCAGGAAAACGGGGGCAGCTCGGGCCACCGAATACTTTTATTTCCCCTTCCCTTCAAAGATCATTAATTCCCAAAGAACATCGTAACTTTATTCATTTATTGCATCCTTTTACCACATCGAAAACAGGACACGTAGAACCTGATAAATTAAAGGTGTTTTTTCTTTTCTTTTCATTTTATTTAAAATTAGCATTCCATTAAATAAAAGCGATCTAATAATATAAATATATATATATTCACCAGGAAAATGCACTCCATTTACTCTACCATCCATGAAAAGTTCTGCTTCATGACAGTATATCCCACCCCATGACAATATATCCCGCCTTGTGACAGTATATCCCACCCTGTGACAGTAAATCCTACCCCGTGACAATATATCCCACCCTGTGACAATATCTCACCCCATGACAATAAATCCCACCCTGTGACAATATCTCACCCCATCACAATATATTCCACCCGTGACAATATATCCCACCCCGTGACAATATATTCCACCCCATGACAATATATCCCACCCCGTGACAATATATCCCACCCTGTAAACACTATATCCCACCCTGTGGCAATATATCTCAGCCCAGTGACAATTTATCCCACCCCATGACAATATATCCCGCCCTGTGACAGTATATCCCACCCTGTGACAGTAAATCCTACCCCGTGACAATATATCCCGCCTTGTGACAGTATATCCCACCCTGTGACAGTAAATCCTACCCCGTGACAATATATCCCACCCTGTGACAATATCTCACCCCATCACAATATATTCCACCCGTGACAATATATCCCACCCCGTGACAATATATTCCACCCCATGACAATATATCCCACCCCGTGACAATATATCCCACCCTGTGAACACTATATCCCACCCTGTGGCAATATATCTCAGCCCAGTGACAATTTATCCCACCCTGTGACAATATCTCACCCATGGCAATATATTCCACCCCGTGACAATATATCCCACCCTGTAAACACTATATCCCACCCTGTGGCAATATATCTCAGCCCAGTGACAATTTATCCCACCCTGTGACAATATATCCCACCCTTGACAATATATCCCACCCCATGACAATATATCCCACCCTGTGACAATATATCCCACCCCGTGACAATATATCCCACCCTGTGACAATATATCCCGCCCCATGACAATATATCCCACCCTGTGACAATATATCCCACCCTGTGACAATATCTCACCCCATGACAATATATTCTACATCGTTTCAATATATTCCACCCCATGACAATATATCTTACCCCATGACAATATATCCCAGCCCGTGGCAATATATCCCACTCTGTAAACACTATATCCCACTCTGTGACAATATATCTCACCCCGTGACAATATAACCCACCACATGACAATATATCCCACCACGGGACAGTATATCCCACCCTGTGACAATATATCTGACCCGTGACAATATATCCCAACCTGTGGCAGTATATCTCACCCCGTGACAATATATCCCACCCTGTGACACTATATCCCTCCCTGTGACAATATATCCCACCCTGTGACACTATATCCCACCCTGTGACAATATATCACACTCCATGACAATATATCCCACCCTGTGACACTATATCCCACCCTGTGACAATATATCCCACCCGTGACAATTTATCCTACCCCGTGACAATATATCACACCCCATGACAATATATCACACCCGTGACACTATATCCCACCCTGTGACAATATATCCCACCCCGTGACAATATATCCCACCCTGTGACACTATATCCCACCCTGTGACAATATATCCCACTCTGTGACAATATATCTCACTCTGTGACAGTATATCTCACTCTATGACAATATATCCCACCAGTGACAATATATCCCACCCCATGACACTATATCCCACCCTGTGACAATATATCACACCCCATGACCATATATCCCACTCTGTAACAATATATCCCACTCTGTGACAATATATCTCACCCCACCTGGCAGGGGTTGTGGTTGAAACGGTACAGATAGCTAGCTTGCTTTTTTGAACCCTCAATTCACTACTTTGTACATTTTTTTATATAATATAATACTATAATAGAGCCATTAGACATAAGGGCAGAGGTCAAGTCCTGCAGGAACGCTTGGGGACGCATGGGGGAGTGAATTTCCCCATACGGTGCAATTTTGTGGTCATTCAGAAAGCGGGCAGTGAGCCTTAATTTTGGCGAATTGCCAGCGAAATACAGTGCTTGTTCGACGTCAGTGAAGGGAAGCAATGGATAATCTATTCACAGACACCGAACAGCAGAGAAATGTCAGTGAAATGTCCTGATTTTCGGTGGTTTCATTCGGCAGGTTAATTCAGGCGAATCCCATAGGATTATTAAACTGTTTATTCTTTTAATCTGCAACAAAAAGTCTCTTTATTTATTTATTTATTTATTTTTTTAGCCATTTTTCAGCAAAAAATAATAATTAGATTTTTTTAATTTTGTTTTTAATAAATAGCATTTTTTCTTTTTTTCTGTAACAGACCTCTTTATTATTATTCATAGGATCTTATATCTAAATTCCAGACATTTTCGCCTGGCAGGTTTTTTTGCGAATAGCTTTTAAAAGTTGCAGTATTTTATTTATTTTTTCACCCTGTTCGTCAGCTTGTCGGCTTTTTCCGTTGGCTGGTCGACACTCTGTTCGGCGGATCTTTGGCTTTTTTCGGATGCGGTCGGCGGTTTTGCGGCGGATCGTCTGGAGCGTTCGGCTTTTTTACTGCGGTTTATCTGATCACCTTGATTTTTTGTAGCTGGTTTTGCGTCCGAGTCGGCGTTTTTTTCGGATGCGGTCGGCGGTTTTGCGGTTGATTGTCGGGAGCGTTCGACTTTTATCTGATCAACTCGATTTTTTTCCAGCCGGTTTTGCGGTCGAATCGGCGTTTTTTTGGATGTGGGCGGCGGCTTTTCCACTGCACTTCGGGGACCCTGCGGTGAATGCTGAATTGACCGCAGGTTCGGGGAATTTGATTCCGGTGGAATTCCGGTGCTCTTTGAATAGCTCTCGTAGTCTGTGTTCTCCACATCCATTTTTAGCTTGTTTTTTTTGTTTATTCGCTCGGCACAAACCGCGGCTTTATTCCGCCGTGGCTAAAACAGCGCATAAAGGATCCCGCTGTGTAATTGAATATCAATAGGTAAGCATGAAACCGCAAAGGGAATCTGTCATACATCGGCACGAGAAACAACTTCATCCTCTGCCGCTGACAACGCAGGAAATTAGCTTTTTTTTCCGAACAAGGAGATTTGCTAAATTTGAATGAGAAACGGTGCCCCGGGCAGGAGCCAATCACTCGGTGGTGTTTTTCTATTAATTTATTTATTTATGCATTTTGGAAGAAAACCATTAAAAAGACAAGTAAACAACATTTTGGAAGCTTTTAAGCGATGCCTCTGAGTGTCACTGTTTTGGAACGTTGCGCCCTTCTGTAGCGATATCTTCCAAGAATAAGACAAAGCTAAGATCTCAGAGGTCCTGGCTGTCTAAACGTATTCCATATGTAATCCATAAATACGTGAACATGTCACAGAATGCACAGTGCAAACCAGAGGGTCATGTGATGCTGTGTTGAAAATAGAGCTCCTTTTTTGTCCCTTAAAGGGACACTACCACGTACATAAACTGTAACTAGATTACTTGTACAGTCATTACAAACAAAACCACCTTATAAAACACATTAAACGCATTATAAAACACATTAAACATATTATAAAAGATATAAAACACAAACACATTATAAAAACACATTAAACACATTATAAAAACACATTAAACATATTATAAAACATATAAAACACAAACACATTATAAAAACACATTAAACACATTATAAAACATATTAAACACATTATAAAAACACATTAACCACTTCAATGCGGAGGACGCGCTCAGCGCGTCCTCCGCATTACTGCTGGTATGCGGAGGACGCGCTCAGCGCGTCCTCCCATTGGGGTCAGCGTTCGGCCGGGTTCCGGCCGATCGCTGGCCCCCCCGGTGCGGGTTGACATCCTCGATGACAGCCCGGCATCCGGAACCGCAGCCGCTGGAATTAGGTGTCATCGCGGCAGCGCGATGACACCTAATTCAGGCGCCCCCCGCATGTGCGGAGGAGGCGCCTGAAAGGGAGGGGGGGAGGTCCTTTGGACCTCTCTCCCTCCCGATCGGCTGCGTTGCGGGGGTTAACCCAGGCACCATTTGGAAGGGCACAGCCTGCCCTTCCAAATGGTGCCTGGCATTAACCCCTGGGGAGCTGGATCACGAATCGGCGTCGAAAAGCGACCGTTCGCGATCCTTTCCCGGAGCTGGCCGACATCTTGGATGTCGGCCAAGCCTCCGGGAACTCCCCCTGAGGACTGGCGTCATCGTGCGTTAACCCCTAACTGCCACCAACGGTGGAGATAGGGAGTTCCAATGAACTCCCTATCTCCCGATCCGTGGCAGCTAGGGGTTAATGTTTGGTATGGTTGGATCGGCCAGAGCATGGCCGTTCCAACGATACCAAACACGAAAGTGAAAAAAGTTTTTAAAAAAAAATTAAAATTAAAATTAAAAATAAAAATATATTTAAAAAAACTTATAAAAAAAAAAATAAACATTTTTTTTTCTTTTTTTTGGTTTGTTAATGCAGCAATATTGTTCCCATTTCAATTATAATGTGAACAATGATGCTGCACTAACGATTTTTGTATGCGGTGCGTTTGTTAAAAATCGCGTAATTTTCCCCCAAAAAAAATGTAACGAGCCCCCATCTCTAATTTTTTTAACAAGCGCACCCCATACAAAATATAACCGCAATTGCTCGCATGTTAAAATGTGAAAAAAAACACTTTACACGTTGTAAATTATTGAAAATACATATTTTATTGCATTTTTTGTTATAATATACAGACATGACATAACGTATACATATAATAATGACATATTATGAATCTACCGAGTCTGACGGAAAGAACGATATATAATATGTCTGGGTCATATACTAAAATAAGCCTTCAAAACACGTTTAAACATGATGAGCAAAACAGGTAAAAATGACCTCAGCACAGAGGCGGGAAAAGCCTCAGCAGCGAAAGGGTTAAACACATTATAAAACATATAAAACACATTAAACACATTATAAAAACACATTAAACACATTATAAAACATAAAACGCATTACAAAACATATAAAACACATTAAACACATTACAAAAACACATTATAAAACATATAAAACATATTAAACACATTAAACACATTAAACACATTATAAAAACACATTAAACGCATTATAAAACATATTAAACACATTATAAAAACACATTAGACACATTACAAAACATATAAAACACATTATAAAAACACATTACACACATTATAAAACATAAAACACATTAAACACATTACAAAACATATAAAACACATTAAACACATTACAAAAACACATTATAAAACATATAAACACAGTAAACACATTATAAAAACACATTATAAAACATATTAAACACATTATAAAACACATTAACACATTATAAAACATATAAAACACATTAAACACATTATAAAAACACATTAAACACATTATAAAACATATGAAACACATTAAACACATTATAAAAATACATTAAACACATTATAAAACAAATAAAACACATTAAACACATTATAAAACACATTAAACACATTATTAAAACACATTAGACACATTACAAAACATATAAAACACATTATAAAAACACATTACACACATTATAAAACATAAAACACATTAAACACATTACAAAACATATAAAACACATTAAACACATTACAAAAACACATTATAAAACATATAAACACAGTAAACACATTATAAAAACACATTATAAAACATATTAAACACATTATAAAAATACATTAAACACAGTATAAAACATATAAAACACATTAAACACATTATAAAAACACATTAAACACATTATAAAACATATGAAACACATTAAACACATTATAAAAATACATTAAACACATTATAAAACAAATAAAACACATTAAACACATTATAAAACACATTAAACACATTATAAAAACACATTAAACACATTATAAAACATATAAAACGCATTAAACACATTACAAAACATAAAACACATTAAACACATTACAAAAACTCATTATAAAACATATAAAACATATTAAACACATTATAAAAACACATTATAAAACATATAAAAGGCGTTTAACACATTTTAAAACATATAAAACACAGTAAACACATTATAAAACACATTAAAAACATATAAAACGCATTAAACACATTATAAAACATAAAACACATTAAACACATAAACCACCTTATAAAACACATTAAACACATTAAACACATTATAACACATATAAAACGCATTAAACACATTATAAAACATAAAACACATTAAACACATAAACCACCTTATAAAACACATTAAACACATTATAAAACATATAAAAGACATTATAAAGGGCATTATAGAACATTATAAAACGCATTAAAAGCATATAACAATGCATTATAAAACACAAAGCAATATAAAAAAGCATTATAAAAAAACGCATTATAAAAAAACACGTTATAAAACTCAATATAAAAACGCATTATAAAACACAATATAAAAATGCATTATAAAACACAATATAAAAAAACATTATAAAACACATGTTGCTATATTTTTTTCTTTCTTTGAAGTAATTGCATGTATAAAGGAAAAATTAAGTTAAGGGTTTTTTTATGTCCTGTTTCCATTTTGTGGATCTTTCTAATGATGCAACATTTAACAAAATATGTGCAAAAGTTTTACTTTACTCCTGTGGTTTATCTAATCTACAATACTTAACAGTTAATGAGATGGAGGGGGGAATGTTTAGATTAGTCAGCAGGGGGGTGTAATGTGTTCTCCAGGCTACCTGAGATAAGAGCTGGCAGCTGAAGGAGATAAAGACAGGGAGCTTAAAACCACTAATCTACCCCCCTGGTGATGTTCTTTGAATACATCCCACACAATACAATGATGTGAGTCGGTGTCTGACCCATTCACTCCATTCTATGGCCAAAGCCACACAGTGAGGAGAAAGTGATGGAAAGATACTGTGTGGATAAACCCAGAAGCCCTGAAGCTTTTCTGCCTAATTTGTGCTCATGTGCAAATTGAGTCGTGTAGGAACCGCGAATTGCGCAGCAGTAAAGGACTCACATACTTTACACACACAAGTTCCGTAGCGCCTGCGCAGAGAGGTGGATCGGAGCTGCACGCGCATGCGCAGATCTGATCCATCGCTGCCTCTCTGGGAACGCTCGCTACAGCGATTGGTCTCAGAGGGTGACGTCGTCCGCTCTCTGTGTGTGACATCACTAGTGACCGATCTGGTGACCGGCACCCGGGAAATTTGAAAATCACAGCCACTGGTAACGCTGGGTGGATGGAGGAAACTCCTCCACTTTATCCCGTGATTTCACCAGATTGAGGGGGGCTGGGGAGAGAAGGGGGCACTCCTCACATCCTGACCACTTTATAACAATAATGTGGTCAACATGAGTAGGGAGTCCCTTTAACTCTTGACCAAGCTAAGGGGCTAATAATCAGTCACTGATTTGAGAGTGGAAGAAAGGCAATTTCACCTGCTGTAGAGGGAAAGTTTTTTTTTTTTTTACAAAAAAATGAAAAGGATGTGGATGGAATAAACTTCTCCAGAGTTACCCTTATCCTTTCTGAATCAGATGAAAAGGCTGCATGTCTTTTGGATAAAACAGAATGCTCTATGGCTGTAACGTGTGATACATGTTTCCCTAAAAGCACATCGGTTTCCGTGGCTGAGGCACGCGAGCTGCAACTCCGGCGGCTTTTAAAGAGTTATTGAATGGTATGTCAGCAAATACCCCTGGTAAATCTTCCCAGTCACTGGCGCACACCTTCCCAACCATCCGGCGTGCATCTCTCGCACACAGGTCTAAAGAGACCGCAATCATTAGACTCGGCTTAGTAAACAGCGCAGAGGATCAGGGTTAATTAAATAAGTGTTGCAGTCTAATTAAGACTGGGTTGGCTGCAGCTTGGCAGGAAATGTATGCATTAAAATATTCTATTGTCCATGAGCTGCAATTAAGAACAGGATCGATATCAGCCCTGCGCCGTTTCATTAAAAGAAAAAAAGAGGAAAAGTCACAGTCCCTCGTTTCTGCAGAGCAGAAAAATCTGTGCTGTCATTATTTAAAGGGACAATCCAGGCGCCAAGGCCAGTCAATGGAATATGAAAGATCATGGTGAATAGTGTGTCCTCTCCCCCCCCCGACCACCACCACCCACTGGTTTCCCAGATTGCTGATTCAGCCCTCTAAGCAGGGCAGACTCCCTCCTATCACAACCTTAAGGTATCCCAGATTGCTGATTCAGCCCTCCAAGCAGGGCGGACTCCCTCCCATCACAACCTAAAGGTATTCCAGATTGCTGATTCAGCCCTCTAAGCAGGGCAGACTCCCTCCTATCACAACCTAAAGGTGTCCCAGATTGCTGATTTAACCCTGCAAGCAGGCCGGACTCCCTCCTATCACAACCTAAAGGTATCCCAGATTGCTGAGTCAGCCCTCCTAGCAGGACAGACTCCCTCCTATCACAACCTAAAGGTGTCCCAGATTGCTGAGTCAGCCCTCCTAGCAGGACAGACTCCCTCCTATCACAACCTAAAGGTGTCCCAGATTGCTGATTCAGCCCTCCAAGCAGGGCAGACTCCCTCCCATCACAACCTAAAGATGTCCCAGATTGCTAATTTAGCCCTCCAAGCAGGGTGTTTTCTTCCAGGTGTACAGTCCCATCTAACCAGTGGACCTCTATTGGGTTTGCAGGACATCCGAAAGGGCGTTTTGTCCCCTGCCGGCTTTAGCATGGCTGTCACAATAGGTGCCGATTGGAAAGCTCACTGTTTAGACATGAATTTAATGACATTAAAGGGATAGTCTATTAAGAAACAGAGATTCCTTTTTTACCCTGAAATAAATGGGCAGATCCTGTTGACGGCCTCTGCCCAATTATGTTTTGTATATTTTCTCTTTGGTTATTTTACTCCCCTTTTGTCCATCACAGCGCGCTGCTACTCCTCTTCAGCTCAGGGACCCCAAACCCAGACGTCCCTCAAGTTTTTCTCTGCAGTTTTTTGTCCTATGCAACTTGTGCAGCGTAGAGACCGCAAATTGCGCATCGCAACAGGACCTGTGAACTTTACCTACGCAAGTTCTGTAGCGCCTGCGCAGAGCGATGGGTCGGAGCTGCACGCGCATGCACGGATCTGATGCATCGCTGCCTCTGAGAACGCTCGCTACAGCGATTGGTCTCAGAGGGTGACGTTGGCTGCTCTCTGTGTGTGACATCACTAGTGACCGATCAGGTGACCAGCACCTGGGAATTCCAAAATCCCGGCTGCTGGTGACGCTGGGTGGGGTGAAGGAAATTCAACCACTGCACCCAGCGATTATGCCAGATCAGGGCAGCTCGGAGGGAGAGACGTGTGGTCATTCCTCACATCCTGACCACTCTAAAAAGCTAAAGTGATCAGGAGGATGAGTAGAGCGTCCCTTTAACTACCATCCTTTATATATGAGAATGTTTAAAATAAAATGTTAGGAATGTACAAAAGACAAAATTATTGCTTAATCCAGAAGTTACGATCGCTGCGGTTTCTTCCCACTCTCTTTGGACCACTAACTGGGTTTGTGTCAGGGCTCGGCGGGCGCCGCCGGCTCGGCGTCCCGCCGGGCCGCCGACCCGGCATCCTTCTTCCCGGCTCCGGGGTCGGCGTCCTCTCAGAGTCCTGTGTGCGCGCAGTAGGCGCGCGCGCCGCCGGCAGTTCCGGATTTAGCCCTCCCGGCGGCGCGACGTCACCAATCTCCATGTGACCGCGAAGGACCAATCAGCAGGCAAGGCACCAAATTTAAACTTGCTTTTCCCATTCCTCAGTGCCCTTTCGTGGTTTTGCCTGTCTGACCCTTAAGTGCTCGTTTATTTCACTCTATTTGACTTACTGTGTATGACCTGGCTATCTCTCTCGACTTGTGTACCTCTATACCCCTTGACCCGGCTTGTTACTCGACTCTGTTTTCGCCTATACCCTCTGGTTTTCTGATATACGTTCCTGGCTTACCAGCGTTTACACCAGCCACTCTAAGGACTGGTTCCTGTCCTCCTTGTGTCCCTGCCTTATAGGTTCACCTCCTGTTTGTGCAAAACCCAGCCACTATAAGGACTGGTACCGCATTGTGACTCTATCTTGCTTTACCGGCACAGCCGTTACGTACCCTTGGTTGGTGTTGGCCTGAGTACAGGGCAGCCCTCATTATTTGTGTTAACCCAGCCACTACAAGGACTGGTTTCTCTCCTACGAACTCGAGGCTCCTGTTTTCACTTAGGGCTAACCGTTCGTCCACCCTCAGGTACGTGAGCGTGCCTGACATCACGAAAGGGCCATGGACCTTGCAGGGACCGCTCAGCAATTCTCTGGTCTAGAAAGCCGTTTGGAGGAGCAAGATCACCGTCTTGATCAGTTCGCCCAGGCCCTCCAAACGCTGCTCACCCGTACCGCCCCTACCCAGGTAGAGGTTTCCCCTCCCGTGAATCCTCTCCCTTCCGAACCGTTCTCTGTGCCCACCTCGCACCCTAACTTGCTTCCTCCAGTACGTTATGGGGGCGATCCTACCGCCTGTCGAGGTTTTCTGAACCAGATTTCCATTCATTTCGAATTAACCCCGTGGTCTTACCCTACAGATCGTGCCAAAATCGCTTTTGTCATCAACCATCTTACCGACAAAGCGTTGAGTTGGGCTAACCCTCTTTGGGATACCGATAAACCGATTGTCTATAATTATCGTGACTTTATGTCGGCCTTTCGTAGGGTGTTTGACCCTCCCGGGCGTAAAACCAATGCCGCAAAATCCTTGTTACGCTTGCGCCAGGGTGCGAGATCACTGGGTGAATACGCTCTGGAGTTTAGATCATTGGCTTCTGAATTGAACTGGAACAATGAGGCTTTGATAGCCGTGTTTTCTGAGGGTCTGAACGATGAGTTGCAAGATGAGATAGCGGCCAGAGATCTCCCAGGGGACCTGGAAGACTTGATTACTTACCTGTCCTTTATCGATGAACGCCTTCGCCATCGTCGACTTACTAAGGAGAGGTCTAAAAGACCACCGGTTAGGCAGCCTCCCCGGTTTTCTGTACCTTTGCTTCCCGAGTCTCATTCACCCCCCGAACCCATGCAATTAGATAGCACCAAGATCCCTGATAGTGAAAAACAACGCAGACGACGTGAGGGTTTATGCCTGTACTGTGGTTTGGGGGTCATTTCCTTAAGGGCTGTTCCAAACGCCCCCAGGGTCCAGCGGGAAACTCTCATGCCTAAGTGCCTCTAGGGGACAGCTCTTAGGCGCTTTTCCTTCGTCCCCCAAACTGGAAAATAGACTCCGGGTTCCGGTTACTATATCCTGGGAGAGTTCCCGTAACCCGGTACAACTCTATGCCTTAGTAGACTCTGGTGCTGCCGATAACTTTATTGACATAAATTTTGCTCGCAAACATGCCATACCCCTGGTTGAAAAGGAAACCCCATTACTTGTACAGGCCATCGATGGCAGACCTCTCGAAACCCCTTTTGTTTTGTTTGAATCTCGCAATATTACTGTTGGGATAGGACTGTGTCATAAAGAAAGTATGTTCTTCCATGCTATTTCGTCCCCTTCCTATCCTATCGTACTGGGTTACCCCTGGTTAACCCACCATAACCCTGTTATTGACTGGCGAGCTCGTCAGATCGCGAAGTGGGATAATGATTGTATGGCTTCTTGTATTGAGATTCCACTATCCATTAATGTCTTGAATTTGCCCACGGCCCCTCCTCTGACGACTTCCATTCCTGTCCCCTACTCGGACTTGGCACCTGTGTTTGACAAAAGAGAGGCCGATAGATTACCCCCCCATCGTTCTTACGATTGTGCCATCGACCTTCTTCCTGGTACCATGCCTCCTAAAGGGGCTGTCTATCCTTTGTCCGTGAAAGAACATAAGGTTTTGGAGGAGTACATTAAAGATTCCCTTAAAAAAGGGTTTATTCGTCCTTCCTCCTCACCCGCTGGGGCAGGGTTTTTCTTTGTGCAGAAAAAGGAGGGTGATCTTAGACCCTGTATCGATTTTCGAGGGTTGAACAAGATCACCGTTAAAAATGCCTACCCCATTCCACTCATCCCCGAGCTGTTTGACCGCCTGAAACATTCCAAAATCTTTTCGAAACTGGATCTCAGAGGAGCGTACAATTTAATAAGAATCAAACACGGGGATGAGTGGAAGACTGCGTTTAACACCAGGTTAGGGCATTACGAGTACTTGGTCATGCCCTTCGGTTTATGTAACGCTCCAGCAGTGTTTCAGGCGTTTATTAATGATGTGTTACGAGAGTACACCCCTTGTTTTGTCGTGGTTTACCTTGATGATGTGTTAATACATTCCCCTGATCTGAACACCCACCACGTACATGTACGACTCGTCTTATCTAAGCACTTGGCCAACGGCCTCTACTGCAAGCTAGAAAAATGCCTATTCGATGTCCAACAGGTACAGTTTTTGGGTTATGTTATATCCTCCTCTGGTTTCATGATGGATCCCAAAAACTGGAGGCCATCAGTCACTGGCCTCTTCCCAAGGGCCTCAAGGCCATTCAAAGGTTTATTGGCTTCTCCAATTACTATAGACGGTTTATCAAGGGCTTTTCGTCCATTATTGCACCCATTACAGCATTGACGAGAAAGGGAGGTGACACTCAGAATTGGTCCTCCAGTGCCCTGGAGGCTTTCGAACGGTTAAAGGAGGCCTTTTCCACTGCTTCCCATTCTACACACACCCTGATCCCAATAGACCTCTTCGTTTTAGAGGTTGACGCATCAGAAAACCGGGGTAGGAGCCGTCTTGTCCCAACGTCCAGCTGATGACAGCCTATGCAACCCTGTGGTTTTTATTCTAGGAAATTGTCCCCTACCGAGGCCCGTTATGACATTGGGGACAGGGAATGTTAGCCATTATTTTGGCCTTAAAAGAATGGCGCCATCTCTTGGAGGGCTCCACCTGTCCGTTTTCCATTCTCACTGACCACAAAAAATTTGATTTACCTGTCCGAGGCTAAAAGGTTGAACCCTAGACAAGCTCGATGGGCCCTTTTTCTCACCAGATTTGACTTCCTCATTACGTACAGACCCGGGTCTAAAAAATGTTAAGGCCGACGCACTCTCCAGACAATATGAACCCCTAGCAACTCCAGTGTCCGTACCTGTGTCCATAGTTCCCGAAAGGAAAATTTTAGCCTCTCTGAGTACACGAGTCGAGTCTCCTTTCTGGAACCTCTTACTCTCTAAACAGGCTCTGGCTCCCCCGTCTAAACCACAGAATAAGCTATTCGTTCCTTCTGTAGGGGTACCCACTGCTTTACAGCTCTTTCACGAATCCAAATTCGCTGGACATTTTGGGTTAAATAAAACTCTTGACTTGATTAAACGACACCTTTGGTGGCCGACACTTACCAAGGATGTAAAAGATTACGTAACACCTGTTTTGTTTGTAACCGTTCCAAATCCTCCCGCCTTTGTCCTGCTGGCCTCCTCCAACCCCTACCGATCCCTGAGCGCCCTTGGTCTCATTTAGCTATGGACTTCCTAGTGGAACTAACCCCTTCACTTGGTCATACTGTGATTTTTGTGGTTGTCGATCGCTTCTCTAAAATGGCACATTTTATTCCGTTAAAGAAGCTCCCCTCCTCCAGCGAGCTAGTACAGATTTTCACCAAAGAAATATTCAGATTACATGGTGTTCCTAATGTTCTCGTCTCGGATCGGGGTTCTCAGTTTATCTCTAAGTTCTGGA
Organism: Leptobrachium leishanense; assembly: GCA_009667805.1. Lineage (NCBI taxonomy): Eukaryota > Metazoa > Chordata > Amphibia > Anura > Megophryidae > Leptobrachium > Leptobrachium leishanense. The sequence continues at coordinate 50,623,426 of CM019063.1, read as the reverse complement.
GAGGCTTCTGTCACCAGTTGGGCGTCAAACTGTCCTTTTCGTCCGCGTATCACCCGCAAACGAACGGTTTAGCCGAAAGAACCAACCAAACGCTTGAGACTTATTTAAGGTGTTTTATTTCTGACGCACAGGATGATTGGGTTACTCTGTTACCATGGGCAGAATTTGCGTATAACAACGCCACATCACAGTCGACAAAATATTCTCCTTTCGAAATAGTCACGGGTATGCATCCCACTATTTTCCATCCTCGTTCTCCCCCCAGAACATTCCTGCCCTGGAGGAACACCTAGATAGGCTCCGGGTTATTTGGGAGAAGACCAGGTTGAATCTAGAATCCGCTTCCTTGAGCCAGAAGCGGGCGGCTGATCGGAGGCGCAGACCTCCACCAGTGTACCATGTGGGTGACAGGGTTTGGCTCAGCACACGCCACATTCGTCTGAAGGTCCCGTCTATGAAATTCGCGCCTCGTTTTATCGGTCCGTATAAAATACTCCGATGTATCAATCCCGTAGTATACGCACTGCAATTGCCTGTCTCTTTGCGTATTCCCAACTCCTTTCATGTCTCTTTATTGAAGCCGCTCTCCTGCAACCGTTTTACTCGCCCTGACTCCCCTCCTCCCTGTGGTGGTTGATGGACTCCCGAGTATGAGATTGAGTCCATCTTGGATTCCCGTTATGTCCGCAATCGGTTGCAGTATTTGGTTCATTGGACTGGCTATGGTCCCGCGGATCGCACATGGGTTTCGTCACGTGACGTTCATGCTCCTCGATTGGTCTCCGCCTTTCATCGTCGTTTTCCCGATCGCCCGGCTCCCAGCCGCCCGGTGGGCGTTCCTCAAGGCGGGGGTGCTGTCAGGGCTCGGCGGCGCCGCCGGCTCGGCGTCCCGCCGGGCCGCCGACCCGGCATCCTTCTTCCCGGCTCCGGGGTCGGCGTCCTCTCAGAGTCCTGTGTGCGCGCAGTAGGCGCGCGCGCCGCCGGCAGTTCTGGATTTAGCCCTCCCGGCGGCGCGACGTCACCAATCTCCATGTGACCGCGAAGGACCAATCAGCAGGCAAGGCACCAAATTTAAACTTGCTTTTCCCATTCCTCAGTGCCCTTTCGTGGTTTTGCCTGTCTGACCCTTAAGTGCTCGTTTATTTCACTCTATTTGACTTACTGTGTATGACCTGGCTATCTCTCTCGACTTGTGTACCTCTATACCCCTTGACCCGGCTTGTTACTCGACTCTGTTTTCGCCTATACCCTATTGCTTTCTGATATACGTTCCTGGCTTACCAGAGTTTACACCAGCCACTCTAAGGACTGGTTCCTGTCCTCCTTGTGTCCCTGCCTTATAGGTTCACCTCCTGTTTGTGCGAAACCCAGCCACTATAAGGACTGGTACCGCATTGTGACTCTATCTTGCTTTACCGGCACAGCCGTTACGTACCCTTGGTTGGTGTTGGCCTGAGTACAGGGCAGCCCTCATTATTTGTGTTAACCCAGCCACTACAAGGACTGGTTTCTCTCCTACGAACTCGAGGCTCCTGTTTTCACTTAGGGCTAACCGTTCGTCCACCCTCAGGTACGTGAGCGTGCCTGACAGTTTGTCCGAAAACCAGATGGAATGCTTAGCTTTGTGAAAGCCGGTTAGTTCCTGGTAAAGAGTCTTTGCATGTATACCCCGGCTTGCTACACACAACTAATTCATTATTTAATTAATTTGCAGACTGGATGGGTGGGCTGCGAGGAAGCCCAACTGCTCACGCAAATATCGGTGGACTCCTAAACCATGATACCTTTCTTCTATCTGTAGCCAGTGGCTGGGGGGGGGGTTAAATCAGGAGAACTCAGATAGCCAATTGGCTTCCATTTAAACCCTCTCGGACTGGCCATGGGTGGGGATATATATGGTTTAAGGAGCAGGTGTCCTAACACACAACACCGAAACAAGTCAACCAAATGAAATTACCGGTAATTTTCCAGTTCAGTCGTTGAGACGTCCTTCAATTGATTAATCGTCCAATATTCAGGCAAGTCTCAATTCAGCGTTAAAGCACTTTCATTCACATAGTGGTTCGTGTCGAAAAAGACGAGACCTTTAGGTCCTGTTCTTCACACGTCCATCATCGCTTCTGACCTAACACGTCACAATTTCCATTTGTGTTAAAACCTGACGACTAACTTCTTCGTGACCACCAGATGTCTTCTTGGGTGAACAAGCATCCAAAGGACACTGGTGACATCACAATTTCATAAAACTATTCTCGCCACTTAGTTTTCCTCCATGTCTTTAATAGTGTATCTTCGTTAATGGTTCAGAGGCCGATTAAGCCCAAATATGCTCCTTAATCTACGTGTACACCGTTGGGCGATTGTGTCTTGTGTATATCCAAGTTAAGTAAGCCGCAGGTTCATTGTCTATCGATGGAGTCTCCATGTGCTCATGAATCTGGTTTTGTTTGTGTTTTTGCTCTAGGGCGCATCATCAAGTTTGGTGGTGAAGTTTGCAGACACGGACAAAGAACGGACAATGAGACGCATGCAGCAAATGGCCGGTCAGATGGGCATGTTCAACCCCATGGCCATCCAGTTCGGAGCTTATGGTGCCTACGCTCAAGCAGTAAGTTTATAATGTATTATTTGGCAATTCTGTGTTTGTCTTTGCAGACTTTTGCCTTTAACACAGGAAGAACGATTTTATGGAAGATTTGCTTATCTTGCTGTCACCATTCCTGACCCCAAAACGCAGAAACTTCCACAACCCAAACTACTAGTCCTTATAATAGCTGGAGAAATATCTGAGATACAGGCAAACGCTAAGTGAGGGACATAGACAAAATAACAAACCAGAGTCAGCAACAAAGTAGAGAGTAGAGATGTGCATTCGTTTCGTAAAAAAAATCAGAATTTGGAACGAAATTTGATAATTTTTATTTCGGAAGTACTTCTGAATAACGAATCGATACGATATGAATTCAAAACGAAACAAAATGGTGTATAACGAATTTATTTCGTTTTACACTGTGTCATCATCATAAAAGAAAAATTTGAATAACTGATATCAACTTCGAATTGATCTTAACTTAGAATACGTGTAATAGTCAGCAAGGGACTTTATGAAACAAATTAATTTTGTTTCACTGTTTAATTTGACTCAAATACTAAATCTGTGACACGGCTTAAAATTTAACCCTAGTTTTTCTTTTAACAGCAAAATTTGATTAATTGGGGTTTTATTTATTGAACCAAAATTCGAATTGATATCAACTATCAAATTGATACATGAAATTTCAAATCGATCCAAAACTAAACGAAATGAAATACGAAACGAAATTAGTTCCGAAATTCCAAAAACGAAATGATTTAAAAACGTATCGAAACTAAACTAAACTAAGTGAATTTGTCAACCATGCACATCCCTAGTAGAGAGTCGTTCTAGCCAAGATAGGAGTCAACAAAGATCAGAATGGTCAAGAAAACTAGACAAGGTCGGTACATAAAGGACAAAAATATAGAACGCAGGAAATCAAACCACAACAGGGCCCGAAGCAAACGGGAGTCCAAAACCTAAATAGGATCAGAGCTATTGGTTGCCAATTGGCATCACTCCTTCATGAATGATGCAAGGCACCAAAACCACGAGGCAAAGATGCGGTCGCATAGGTCATCACTCAGGTGACTCGGGAAGGAATGTTGCTGATCAGCAGAACAGGTATTATGAGACGTGACACTTGCACCGACATCATAAACCAAAACGTATTGAGATGCTGCTCTACACCCAAAGTGTACATGCACTAACATGTAACTAAAGAGAAACAACAACAACACAAAATCATACAGAGAGAGACAAACTGGCTCCGAAATTGCACCGAACAGTGGATTTCCCTGTATGGTGCAATTTCGTAGCCATTCGGTTATTCAGAAAACAGGCAATTTGCCAAATATTGGCGAATTGACAGCGAAATACAGTGCCTGTTCGGCAGCAGTGAAATCCCCCATAGAGAAGCAATGGTTAATCTATTCAGAGACACCGAACAGCAGAGAAATGTCAGTGAAATGCCCTGCTGTTCGGTGGTTTTCATTCGACAGTTTTAATCAGAAAAATCCCATAGGTTTCAATGTTAACAATATTTTTATTAAATATTTATTCAACCATTAATTTTTTTCACTTGCAGCAAAAAGGTTCTTTATTTATTTTTTTACGATTCTTTAGGCATTTTTCGGAAAATTTATTTTTCATTTTTCTTGAAAAATGCGGGGTTTTTTCAGCTTTCTCAGTTCCCTTTTTTTGGACTCTGATGACCATCCTGTCTCCCAATCGAAATTCACAGTTGTAGTCCTTATTGAATGAGTTCAGAAGATGAGACACAAGCGACAGTTGACCAATTATTATTAACAGAATGGTAGTCCCAGTGTTCAGAAATCTAGAGCTACCTACAAATTTCCAGCAGCTGGGAACACGTACGTATCTCCGAGCCTTGAGATCCTCAACTCAACTAGTTCTTGTTCCCATTTCTATGTTGTTCGTTATTTTTTTCTGAACTTTCTTGCTTACAAGTCACAGAGGCGTAGACAAAATCAGAAATCACATGATGTGCTCCACACCGTCACCAACTCAACATGACTTCACATTCAGAGATCCTGGACCAAACGTTTTAGTCAGTGCTAGGGTTTCTGAGATAATGGTTGCCACTGAGTTCCTCCATTCCTTTTAAGTTCATAAAGCAGAGAGGTCAATGGAAATGGATTGACCTAGTTGACCTTCTTGACGTCTAATCAAAAATCTTAGGTGTAGTCCTTAATGATTTAGTTCAGAAAAGGAGATACGGTCAACAGTTGGCCGATTATTAAAAGAACTGTAGTCACACTGAGCAGAAATATAGAGCTACCTCAAGATTCCCTGCTTCTGGAACGACAAACCTCTGAACCTTGAGATCCTCCACTCATCTCGTTCCAATATCTATATTGTTTATTATTTTTTTCTGAACTTTCTGGCTTAGATATCAGACGCTTAAAGAAAATCAGAAAGCACATGATGTGCTCCTCACAGCTCAATGTGACTACACACTGACAGATCCTAGATCAGACCTTGTGGTCAGTGCTAGGGTTGCTGAGTTACTGTTGCCGGCGACTTCCTCTATTCCTTTTAAGTTGACGGGGCAGAGAGGTTCATGGAAATGTTTAGGTCTACCTTTCCCAATAGAGAAAGAAACCAATACCGTAGCTACTCGAGTATAGCGCGACCCGAATATAACGCGATGGATAGAGATTTATTATGGAAACGAGAGAATACTCAAGACTCGAATATAACGCGAGGAGCAAAATTTTACTCTACCGGTAAACAATTAAAATCCTCCCAGGTTCTCTTAACACAGTCAGGCGCCCTCTCAGGCCAGGGGGCTCTGCTCTAGAATGATTGCAGTTGTTGCAAAGTATGAAGCCGCCGGCCACCCGTCTTCTTTACTAGCGATTAGATGGCCGGCGGAGGCGAGCGAGGTGAATGATTGGCTTACCCTGAGCGTGCCCTCTGGCCATGATGGATCCCAAATCTCCTGAATCTGGGGGTTCCTGAAGTGTTTGCAAACATCAGGGAGCCCGCATTCACTTCAGCGAGACTACCGGAACTTCCGGGAGATTTGGAATCCAGAGCAAGGAAAGTGTTTTTTACACGCGATGCAGATGTCTCGAATATAATGTGACCCCTCCAATTTTAAGGTAAATTTTTGTCACCAAAATCTAGAGGTATACTCGAGTATCTACAGTAAGTGCAGCGCTCAAATGGCATAGATTACCTTTTCTATACACTCAACAGTAGTCCTATATTTAATCAATATTGATCATATCTAGGGATGAGGGTTCGGTTCGGATCTGTTCGGAGTTCGATTCAAACATCGCCCTTTCGGAAACCCAAGCAGTTGTTTATGAATAGATTAAAGGAAAACCATTTACCGTCATTTGAAATGTCATTGTTTTGTTTTTAAATGTTTCTATAGGTCCTAGAAATCCGCCACTTCACGGGCAGGTTATGGGGACCTCCTAGGCACGATATTTGAAGGAATTTTTCGTTTTTATTTTTAACCTTTATTTCATGGAAAACTCACTGTCCCTTTAAAAACTTTTTTTTAAAACTTTTTGTCCTTGTTTCCTGTCCCCCAGGGCACTACCCGGACCCCCATACACCTTTTATGGCAAATATCTAGCAAATATGCCCTCTTGGAGGGCACTCTAAAAATCGAATTTTGAGTCCCATTGACTTGCATTGAGTTCGAGTTCGAGTTCGAATTCGAACCTTTGAAAAGTTTGAGTTCGAATGTGAACCGAACTCGGGGGTGTTCGGCTCATCCCTACTTAGGATCATGAGCAGTTCCTTTAGTTCTCTTTTCTATATCTAGCATATATGCCCTCTTGGAGGGCACTCTAAAAATCGAATGTCCGGGTCCCATTGACTTACATTGAGTTCGGATCTTTTGAAATTGTCCGAGTTCGAAGTCGAACCGAACACGGGGGCATTCGGCTCATCCCTAATCATATCACCTCAAACAGAGACAAAATAAAAATTTTCCTTTTAGTGCAACACTGTTTTACAAAAATGTCTATTTAACGAAAGGTGCAAAAAAACTCACAGAGAGCCACCCTGGCTCTATAATGAAAGTAGATGGACTCTTTACGGCCCTCCTCAGCCCTTTCCCGACCAGTATGTCCGTGACGATTTCTTTAAAAGACAAATATCGACATGGTTTAGGTCGAATAAACCACAAGAGCTATAAATTACATATGGATTCACTCACGTGTTTCTGAGCCTATGGGAAACGCTCCCATATTGATTGAATATAGGACTACTGTTGTAATCTATGCCATTTGAGCGCTGCACTTATTGGTTTCTTTCTCTATTGGGAGAGGTAGACCTAAACATTTCCATGAACCTCTCTGTATCTTTATATTTTAATCAAAATTTATAGTTGTAGTCCTTATTGAATGAGTTCAGAAGAGGACACACATTCGACATTTGACCAATTATCAACAGAACTGTAGTCCCAGTGTCCAGAAATCTAGCCTAGCTCTACATTTCCGCCGGTGGGGAACACAAATCTCCGAGACTTGATATCCTCAACTCAACTTGTTCTTTTCCCCGTATCTATGTTGTTCATTATTTTGTTTCCGAACTTTCTCGCTTAGAAATCACAGAGGCTTAGACGAAATCAGAAAGCACATGATGTGCTCGACAACGACTCGGCGTGACTTCACATTGAGCAAAAACACTTCTCTTGAAGAGCATTGTAGGAGAAGGCATCGGGCTGTATTAAGCAGGACCTGCGTCTGACTTCTCCAGCGAGCAAATAAAATGTGATAAGCTAAAAATGCAGTCGTCCCCCCTGGGAGGGAGCTCGCCGAAATCTTAACTAGCTTTGTCAGAACTTTCTGACGGCCTGAGCAATCTGCGTCTGGAATCTCTTTTGCTTTATCTCCTGGCCATTATCGTGTTATATGTGTCCTGGCAGAGGTGGGTCAGCGGCACGCGGCCAGCTTCATTACAGGAAACGCTCAACAATCAGGGCGCGATCACCCTGTAAATGAAGATATACAGGGTAATTCAAAGAGATTTGAAAAGTCACCGCACGTTCGGTGACTTTTCGTTCTCTTCAATTGGTTTTGTTTTGCAGATCCCATTTCGGCGACCCTGCGGTGTATTCAGCAAACACCACCGGGTCGCCGAATTGCAGGGAAAAGCTACCACAAACCCGACGAACCGCAAAACCTAGCGAATGCACCCTGAAAACCCGCAAAAACATCTGGATTAACTCGTTGAAGATGCCAGAAAAACCCGAGCAGGAGCCGATCACACGCAGCGCAGCCGCCGGAAAAAGCCGAGACCGCAGATGAATTGATTGAAAAGTGAAACGCTGTTTGCAAAGAAACTACTGAGTGAAAATGTCTGAAATTTACATATAAAATCCAATGAATGATAATCAAAAGGGCTGTTACAGAAAAACTAAGTAAACTTAAAAAAAAAAAATCTTACTTTTAAAAAAAAAAAAAACAGAAAAACGCTTAAAATATCCTAAAAAATCTATAAATAAAGAGACTCTTTACTGAAGAATTTTATAATGAACGGTTTATTAGATATTGAATTAAAACGGGAATATTTTTAACATTGAAGCCTATGGGATTCGCCTGAATAAACCTGCCGAATTAAACCACCGAATGGCAGGGCATTTCGGGAACCTTTCACTGCTGGTTTGTGTGCTCTGAATAGCCGAAGCAGTGCTTCTCTCTGGGGATTTCACTGCCCTCGAACAGGCACCGAACAGGCACCGTATGTTCAGGCAATTCGCCAGGATTTGGCGAACTGCCTGCTCTCTGGATAGCCGAATGGCCAAGAAAGGTAACCGAACCCTGATTTTCAGCGTTCGGTTACCTTTCTCAAGCAATTCGGATCTCTTTGAATAACCCTGTTAGCATTATTTAAAAAACACGCGCACACATGAATGCAACACAAAATGCTTTTTATGCTTCCTCAAGCCGTGTTTTGTGTAGTTCCATGGAAACCTCCAACATGCATCTCATCAGACTGGTTTTCTTTAGGGATGTGCGTTTCGGGTTTCGAAATTTCGGAATTTTCACGAAATTTCCCGATTCGTGTTTTCGGATGCGGCCGAATTTCCGAAAATTTTTAGATCCGAAAATGGCAGATCCGAAAAGTTTTCCGAGCCGAAACGAAATATTTTCGGAATTTTCGAATGGACTTGAAATGTGTCAAATCGAAATTTATCGCTTTGAAACGAGGAGAACAGACGACCCGAAAAAACAAAAATTTCCGAAATCACGAAAAGTCGATACAAAAAACGAGCTAAGTGACACGAAAATACGAAAAATGGTCGATATTCCGAAAAAAAAGTACACGAAAAACGAATCGAGCCGAACCGAATCGAAACAGAAATCGGTCGAAACGAGCCGAATCGAAAAGTTTAAAAATCCGAAAAATCGAACCGAATCGAACCGAAAAAAAAATCGGTGCACAAGCCTAGTTTTCTTTAATCAGTCCATGGTTGTCCATGGTTGCTGTTAAGATAACATATACACGACATCTCCTCTAGTTATCTTGATGGTGTGAATCACTATTCCACTCATGGCGGAAGCTGGGATTATGGCGCAGGCAAAGCACATCCGAAACGGAAATTCAAGGGCTACGATATTGAAGAATAGGCTATCCCCTTTTTTTTGCCCTTAAATAATTGAGAAGATCCTGCCCAGTTATTTAAAAAAAAAAATCTTTTTGTTGATGAATTTACTCACCTTTTGTCCATCGCAGCGAGCTGCTCCTCCTCTTCGAGTCGAAGACGCCCGAACCCGGAAGTCACTGAAGCTTCTCTGCAGTATTTGCACTCCTATAGCACCGGCAACAAAGCGATGGATCGGGGCATGCACATATCTGATCCATCAGCTGCCTTTCTGAGAACTCTCGTTAGCACGATTGGTCTCAGAGAGGGTGACATCACTAGTGACTGATCTGGTGCCCGGCAGGTGGGAAATTCAAAAAGAGGGGTCTCTACGCATTCTGACCACTATAACACAATAAAGAGGTCAGGTTGAGTAGAGTGTCCTTTAATAACCACTCATTTTCAGGAGGACATACAGGGTTATTCAAAGAGAATCGAAAAGTCACCGTACGTTCGATGACTTTTCCGTCCCTGCACTTCGGGCGATTCGGCGATCCTGTTTCGGCAACCCTGCGGTGTATTCAGCAAGAACCGCAGGGCCCCTGTAGTGCAGGGAAAAGCTGCCGCAAACCCGCAGAACACTCACCAAAAACCCGCCGAACACTAATCGTACACTCACCGCAGAACAGCTGGATTAACCCAGCGCTGAGCAGCCGCCGGAAAAAGCCGACACGCAGACGAACGAGGTGGAAAAAAAAAGACAGTACGCTTGAAAGTTTGAAAAGTGAAACGCTGTTTGCAAAAAAGATACAGAACGAAAATGTCTGGAAGTTACATATAAGATCCTATGAATGATAATAAAAAGGGCTGTTACAGAAAAAAGAAAAGACGAATTTAAGGAAGAAACGGAAAAAAGTTTGCAAAATAAATTCCAAAAAATGCCTAAAAGATCCTAAAAAATCTAAAAATAAAGAGACTTTTTGCTGCATAATAAAATAATGAACGAATATTAGATATTGAATTAAAACGGGAATATTTTTAACATTGAATCCTATGGGATTCGCCTGAATAAATCTGTTGAATGAAAACACCGAAAGGCAGGGCAATTCGGCAACTTTTCAATGCTGTTCAGTGTCTCTGAATAGATTAACCATTGCTTCTCTATGGGGGATTTCACTGCCGTCAAACAGCACCGTACTTTGCAGGCAATTCGTCACAATTTGACGAATTGCCTGCTCTCTGAATAGGCGAATGGCCCCGAAATGTCACCGTTTGCTGAAATTCAGCTGTCATGGAGCTGATGTAATGCTCCATGCTTCAAACCCCAAGAAACTTTATGTTCATTTATATCGTGTGATTTTAGTTATATTTTACATCGTTGGTTTTAGTTTAATTTAGTTTAGTGTAAAATGGCATAGCTTTGGTTTTAAAAATACTTATATTCCTGTAGGTAAATGTGTTTCTGTATAGCCAGTAAACAAGCTTTACTGCTGTGTAATTTATGCACCAGGGCTTTTCCCCTTATCTGGCTGCATGTTTAATTCAAGGGATCTGTGATAGGGTTTGTGTTTAATCTGATGTGTTAGAACAATGGATTATACAAATGTTGTGTGAGCTGAAGGCTAAAGAATGTAAAGAATGTTTATTGTAAATAACTGACATAATGTAATTAGTATATTGGTAGGACGAGGTGTGTTATTTATGCAAATTATGACTGTTGGACTTCAGCATAAATGGTGGCGTTTTGTTCATTAAAAAGTCAGAGAACTCTCAGAGCTCAGAAAGAGAGAGAATCCTGTTTTAAAGCATACAGCCGCGCCTGGTGTTTTTATTACAAACTACGCTACACTACATACTCAACATCAGAAGGCACCGAGCGGCCTTCTGGAAATTCCTAACGGCTCCAGGGCAGAGGAACAGAAGCAGGCGGGTCAAGCTGCTCGAGGCGCTGAGGACAGCGCTCCCAGTAGCCGGGCTGACTGCAACGAAGGGGTGTCTGGAGAGTCAGGACAGACGGAAGAGAACGGTTCCGTCACATCAGCGTTCGGTTACATTTCAGAGACTTTTAACCTCTCTTTAAATAACCCCCATAGTCTTTCGAGAGGTCATTATGTCACGATAGATTTTTAATACATTCTTGACCCATTCGACGTTCGAATCTTGCTTGTCAAGTCTTCAAATGACCCGGAAGGACAGTTTTTAACTTTAATTAGAAATTTACTTGTGAAACGAAACATTGCAGATCCCGAACACCAACCAAGATTAACACAACATGAATAAACATAATGATCATTATGGTAAACACTGTGTATGGACATCCAAAACGCCACCATATTCTGGTTTTGCCCACCAAAGCCGTTGGGAGGGTTTGAGTAATAAGCAGTGCATACCTTTATTTTTTCCCAATAAATCGTGGTCTCTGTGGAGGACGGGATTGTTGCCGGAGGCTTTGTTGAAGCCGTGGTGAGAAACCGAGGGAGACCTGGCACTGAAACACGACTTGGCATTGAGATATATTTTAAATAAACATGAGAAGCTGGCGCAGCTGCCCACGTCGCCCAGTGCCTACAGTACAAAGCAAGTCCGTGCGTCCCCGAACGAAGCAGCTAACGGTTCCAGACGATAGATGTGCACCACCAGGCCTCGGGCTGCTCGTGTGTTTGGTCTTGGCACAGGGCATGATGCAGGATGAGGCTGTTGATCCTTCTACCCCCCCCTCGCATCCCAGATGTGGCCTGGCACATCTGATCGGCCCGGAAAGCCAATCTTGGCTGCTCGACTTCCGTGTACAGAAATAAGGAACAAATTAATATATCCATAACACGGACATAAATGTCTATTTTTAAGGCAGGCTACACGACAATATACCGACACTCCGATCACAATTACTCATTAATAACAGATATTTCATTGTGTTATCTAAGTGGTCAAAGCAGCCGGGAGAAGAGAGCAGCTTCCACCACAGATGGCATGACGGCTATTAGACCTTTCAATAAATATGGCCACATCATACTTCCAGGACTGATCAGCAGGTGCCATTGAAAATCGGGAAAAACTGTGAAATTCTCTAGTCAGATAGTGATTTCTGAACTCTGTAATCATCTATAGGGTCCATTCACTAACGTCGGCCAACGTGGTGGCTAAATCTGAATAACATTTGAATGACGTTTCCTTTAGCAATGCCCAACGGGCCAAGCTGCTCTTCAAGGCATCCAATGGGACATTAGAGCGTAGACCCTTTCGTTTCACAAGTACAATACGCGGTGATACATTGTGGTCTTACCTCTGGCTTCCATCTTCACCAAAATTGCTCCAAAGACGAAGCTCACAAGCTCTATAGAATAACTAGCTGACTTTGTTTGTCACCTAAGCAGAAGAATTATGTCAACTCTTGGTTATTGCCCTGCATGACTAAGGTCAACGAGGATCGAATGGTTACACTTTGTGTCTGTCTAATGCAGTGAGAACAAAGGTCAACTGAGAAATCATCGTGTGTATCTGGGCCACATCAGGTTTTCAGTAGTTATTCCTAGACGTTACATATTTACATAATAGCAAACCATTATAGTCGACTTTTCCCGGCTCGTGTACCACCGCTCGTGTACCACCGAAGACTGTGTCATGACCCAGCCATGGGCTCTCCCATGCTCTAGATGCATTAGGAAGTTTGCATTCATGACCATGTTGAGCCATGTAAAAAAATGATACTTAGGCTCACCCCATATTCTGCTAACGCGTTTAGATTTAGACCTAGGATCTCACGTTGAGATCTACTCGAGAACTTCCAATCTTTGAAAAATCATGTTAACTCTTATAGGTCACTATGTCTTTTGTAAGTGATTGCCATCTGGTCAACGCAAGAGGTTATTCAAGGTTTTTGACCTCGTTAATGATATTGTACGACAGGGATCTCGAACTCCAGAACCCCAGATGTTGATGGCCATCAATTCCCTAATAGACCAAAACAGATGGCCAGAGAAACATGGGAGGTGACAAATCCTTTTTTGCAGAATAGATTCTGTAGTTGTGTTGTCCAATAAACCTGCCCAAAAAAGGAGGTCGATCGCCTGGTCCAATTCTTCTCTCATCATAGATGTCCGGAGAATCATGGAAGTTTTAGTTCAGATACATCTTTGGGGTCAGAGTTTGAGATCCCTGCTATAGGATATCCCTGTATATTTTTTTAAATATTTTTTTAACACTAAAACAAGAAGTTTGACAAGAAGACTAACCGAACTACTGCTGATCCTCATGCTCTTCCTATTACCTAGTCCCCTGGGTGAGCCACATGTGCCGATGCATTATGGTGGGGCGCCAATCATTTCCAAAGCCCTTATGCAAGGTTAGGGGGCACTGATTGCATGAGTGTCCTGTTGCGTTAAGCTGGCGCACATAATAGACATGTAGGAACAAAGGCCTAGTATTAAGGGGAAGAAGTAGGAAGACACATTCGGCATAACCGTCTTTTTTTGGCAATTGCAAAATTCGGTTCCCGAATCGCAAAATGGAACAGGTGATTGCGAAATTAGATTCCGAAGTAGAGTTGCCTCATCGGCCCTGTTTTCCCAGACACATATCACTATTTCATGCAGATGGGAGCACAGGGAAAAGTGCTGCCCTGTAACATGTATAATTCATATGCTGCAAGAAAAAAAAGGTCACCTGGGATTCCTCTTTGATTTCTTACCTGCAGCGTATGGATCCTACATGCTGCAGGGTGGCATTTTTCATGCACTGCCCAGAAGCATGAGTTAACTATAGGTGTCCAGGAAAATATGGCTGATCCGGCAACCCAATTCCAAAGCTGGATTTGATCCCAATGAGATTCTTATGCAGTAGGATAATGTCTGCACACACAGAATGCGATACGATGTGTGCAGGGGATACCGTTGTGTTACGCTGTTATAGTCCACTGATTGGGCCAGCCTCGTTTATGAGTTAATTTCAGCCGCTTTGGGTCCAGAATTGGAGGGGGGGCCCTTGTTTGTGACGAATGATATTTTTTGTCTTCTCTTTGTTTCAGCTGATGCAGCAACAGGCCGCCATCATGGCTTCCGTGGCGCAAGGCGGATACCTGAATCCTATGGCAGCTTTCGCCGCCGCACAGATGCAGCAAATGGCAGCCCTGAACATGAACGGCCTGGCGGCTGCTCCCATGACCCCGACATCAGGTATTTCCATTTGTACTAGAATACGTCTGCAAAACGTGTGAAACGGCAGAGGCCGAAATGCTCCGTTTATTAACGTGTTTTATTCATGTTGTACATACATGGAAATTAAGAGCTGTGTTAAGTGGGTTTGTCCGAGCCGTCCCATGAACACCCGGGACGTTTACTTATTTCCTGCAGAAAAGAATAGAAAGGCTCATATAGCGCCTTAAATGAATCAAAAATTTCCACTCGCCCCCCGGCCCGGGACTGGTAGAAATGTAAGCAGGGCAAGTGAAAATTGTCCCTTTATAAACTACAGCTTTAAAAGGACACCACTACCACCTGTGCATTAGCTGGAACTAGAAGTGCATTACAAACAAAACCACGTTATAAAACACTTTATTTAAAGTGGTGGAGGGAATGTTTAGATAAGGCAGCAGAGGGTGTATTGTTTTCTCCAGGCTACCTGAAATAAGAGCTGGCAGCTGAATGAGATAAGACAGGGAGCCTAAAAGCCACTAATCTACATACTTGTAATGTCCTTTGAATACATCCCACACAATACAATGATGTGAGTCGGTGACTGACCCATTCACTCCATTCTGTGGCCAAAGCTGCACAGTGAGGAGCAAGTGATGGAAAGCTACAACACAAAATATCACACAGTGAATGCGCCCAGTGACACATATAGAGGAAAATATCACACAATGGATGCGCCCAGTGACACATATAGAGGAAAATATCACACAGTGAATGCACCCAGTGACACATATAGAGGAAAATATCACACAATGGATGCGCCCAGTGACACATAGAGAGGAAAATATCACACAATGGATGCGCCCAGTGACACATATAGAGGAAAATATCACACAGTGAATGCACCCAGTGACACATATAGAGGGAAATATCACACAATGGATGCACCCAGTGACACATAGAGAGGGAAATAACACACAATGGATGCACCCAGTGACACATATAGAGGAAAATATCACACAATGGATGAGCCCAGTGACACATATAGAGGGAAATATCACACAATGGATGCACCCAGTGACACTATCAGGGTTATCCAAAGAGATTCGAATTGCTTGAGAAAGGTAACCGATCGCTGAAAATCAGCGTTCGGTTACCTTTCCTGGCCATTCGGCTATCCAGAGAGCAGGCAATTCTCCAAATCCTGGCGAATTGCCTGCACATACGGTGCCTGTTCGGTCCCTGTTCGAGGGCAGTGAAATCCCCATCAAAAAGCACTGCTTCGGCTATTCAGAGAACACAAACCAGCAGTGAAAGGTTCCCCTAATGCTCTGCCATTCGGTGGTTTAATTCGGCAAATTTATTCAGGAGAATCCCATAGGCTTCAATGTTAAAAATATTCCCGTTTTAATTCAATATCTAATAAACCGTTCATTATAAAATTCTGCAGCAAAAAGTCTCTTTATTTATAGATTTTTTAGGATACTTTAAGCATTTTTCTGAATTTTTAAAAAAAATTAAAAGTCCGATTTTTTTTTTTTTTTTTTCAGTTTACTTATTTTTTTTGTAACAGCCCTCTTTATTATCATTCCCTGGATCTCCTGTGAAAATTTCAGACATTTTCGCTCAGTAGTTTCTTTGCAAACAGCGTTTCTTTTTCCCAGATTCATACAAATGGTTTTTCTAATTTATTCACTGCCTCCTCTACGTCACAGCTGCTTCGGCTCTGTGTGATTCGGCTCCTTTTCGGCTCCTGTTCGGCTCCTGTTCGGCTCCTCTTCGAAGGTTAATCCAGATGTTTTTGCTTGTTTTCAGCGTGCATTCGGTTAGTTTTCGTCAGGTTTGCGGCAGCTTTTCCCTGCAATTCGGGGACCCTGTGCTGTTTTCTGAATACACCGCAGGGTCACCGAAATGCAATCGGCAAAAGGAACCGAATTGAAGAGAACGAAAAGTCACCGAACGTGCGGTGACTTTTCGAATCTCTTTGGATAACCCTGATAGAGAGGGAAATAACACACAATGGATGCACCCAGTGACACATAGAGAGGGAAATATCACACAATGGATGCACCCAGTGACACATATAGAGGAAAATATCACACAATGAATGCACCCAGTGACACATATAGAGGAAAATATCACACAATGGGTGCACCCAGTGACACATATAGAGGAAAATATCACACAATGAATGCACCCAGTGACACATATAGAGGAAAATATCACACAATGGATGCGCCCAGTGACACATATAGAGGAAAATATCACACAATGGATGCGCCCAGTGACACATATAGAGGAAAATATCACACAATGGATGCGCCCAGTGACACATATAGAGGAAAATATCACACAGTGAATGCACCCAGTGACACATATAGAGGGAAATATCACACAATGGATGCACCCAGTGACACATAGAGAGGGAAATAACACACAATGGATGCACCCAGTGACACATATAGAGGAAAATATCACACAATGGATGAGCCCAGTGACACATATAGAGGGAAATATCACACAATGGATGCACCCAGTGACACATAGAGAGGGAAATAACACACAATGGATGCACCCAGTGACACATAGAGAGGGAAATATCACACAATGGATGCACCCAGTGACACATATAGAGGAAAATATCACACAATGAATGCACCCAGTGACACATATAGAGGAAAATATCACACAATGGGTGCACCCAGTGACACATATAGAGGAAAATATCACACAATGAATGCACCCAGTGACACATATAGAGGAAAATATCACACAATGGATGCGCCCAGTGACACATATAGAGGAAAATATCACACAATGGATGCGCCCAGTGACACATATAGAGGAAAATATCACACAATGGATGCACCCAGTGACACATATAGAGGAAAATATCACACAATGGATGCGCCCAGTGACACATATAGAGGAAAATATCACACAATGGATGTGCCCAGTGACACATATAGAGGAAAATATCACACAATGGATGCGCCCAGTGACACATATAGAGGAAAATATCACACAATGGATGCGCCCAGTGACACATATAGAGGAAAATATCACACAATGGATGCGCCCAGTGACACATATAGAGGAAAATATCACACAATGGATGCGCCCAGTGACACATATAGAGGAAAATATCACACAATGGATGCACCCAGTGACACATATAGAGGAAAATATCACACAATGGATGCACCCAGTGACACATATAGAGGGAAATATCACACAATGGATGCACCCAGTGACACATATAGAGGGAAATATCACACAATGGATGCACCCAGTGACACATATAGAGGAAAATATCACACAATGGATGCACCCAGTGACACATATAGAGGAAAATATCACACAATGGGTGCACCCAGTGACACATATAGAGGAAAATATCACACAATGGATGCACCCAGTGACACATATAGAGGAACATATTTTCTAAACATACAAGAGGAAAAACAAACACATGTAAGATATTAGCAACATCGAATAAACACAATAAGGACATTGCATTTTTTTGGTGGTACCGGCCCTTTAATTTGGCATCTGCCCCTTTAAATTTAGGGATAGAGTCCAAACAAATAGACTATAAAGTCGTGAGTGGGGTGTGTGGGGTGGCGGAAGGTGATGGGTGGGATCAGAAGTGACGATTTAGCCTTTTGGACTTGAAATTTTGACCCCTGAAGAAATATAATACTTACCATATGGCCAGTCCTAAATATACTGAATAAAAAGTATTTTCCTGGCCACATGTGCCACGTGATAGAGGGTACAAGCCCTCTGCCTGCGCAGCTCAGGGATTGAGAATGAACAAGCCCAGTGACTCTATACCCCTTCTCGATTGGTCACTCAGTTTCTTCTTCTTTTTTTAATTAAAAAAATTTTCTTTTTCTTTTTTTAATGAACTTAAAAGCAATGAGAATGATCGGAAAACAATTTTCGGGCTTACTATGTCCTCATCAGCAGGAGATAGGCTGTGACTCGTTGC
Source organism: Leptobrachium leishanense (assembly GCA_009667805.1). Classification (NCBI taxonomy): domain Eukaryota; kingdom Metazoa; phylum Chordata; class Amphibia; order Anura; family Megophryidae; genus Leptobrachium; species Leptobrachium leishanense. The sequence continues at coordinate 50,605,157 of CM019063.1, read as the reverse complement.
TGCTGATGAGGGCATTATAAGACTGAAACTGTCCAGGAGTGGCTGTGACTCGTTGCATAACCTGACCTTTGCTAAAAAGACATCTGGTATGGCATGGCACTGGCAAGGAGGGTGTTAAAACAGACCCTGGACGCAAAAAAGTGAGAAATTGCGAACTTCATTTGCATGTTCTACCCAGAGTTCCTTGCTGCATATGGGGAATGTAGCACATGAGCTCTGTGGGCACAGCAGTTCTTTCCGGGATGTGTAAATGTCTTCAACAATTATATATATATATGTATATGTGTATTTGGCCTAAAATTCTGTATTTATTTCCGCAATCATAAAAAAAGAATCTTCAACCCTCTCGGGGTCTTTATTGAGATAGCCAACAAGTTTAAAACTCCTTTATATATGTTTTTTGAATTGATAAAACTGCTGATATTATTATAATATTATATATATATTTTTTGAATAATAACGTGAATTAAATTATGCGTTTTTTCATATATATATATATATATATATCCCACATATAATTATACTATTTAAAATTATTTAAAAAGTACATTATTTAATTAATTAAAATTCGGCTAAAAGTCTGCCCTCCAAAAACCAAGTTTAATCGCAGAACCAGCAAACGTGGAAAACTTACCCTCATAATTGCACATGTACTATCAAAGTACACAAGGATAAGAATTTTTATATATATATATATATATATATGTATATATATATATATATAAAAACAACTGTATATACAGTATATATAAACGTTTGGCCTAAAATGATTTATTTTATCGTCAATTGCGAACGTCTCATCGCAGTAACTAAAGACTCAAGTCGAGAACAGCTTGCGCGCCAAAGGTCCGCCGTCGGGCAGCACAATGCATCACCCGGCATACAGTATGAATCGCCCACGCCACAGGCTGCCAATAGTTTTTTTATCATCTTTTCTTTTAAGTCGTTTCTAACTTTGTACTTCTTTTATTATTATTCTCTTTCGCTTCTTTACAACGCGGCCACTTTAAGACGAGTGGGACGCGGACGGCCCGTCTTTACATCCCATAAAGATGCTGAGGTGGCACCGCTGGAGATAAAGGGAGAGCGGGGCGAGAGTTAGGGCTTAGTAAGCAGAACGGGGGAAGATGAGACGACTGGAAACAATGCGTCTCTTTTTATGCGGGGCGCAGCAGCTCGGTGTGGAGCTGTCACATCAAGCTAGGGATGTCAGCGCTGATAATAGAGGAGAAACGCGTCTAGAAATAGTTACCCCGGGTGTGTACGCCCCCCTTGCCCCCCCTCCGTCTTTTTTTGCTTTTCCTGTGACTGATGCAGGAATATGTATATATTTGCTTAAACGTTAATTTTTGCACCAGAGCGGCGACTGTCATAAAAATCCCCCCGAGACGTCAGCTCTTGAAACTTCACGAAAATAAATATTCTGAGGTGTTGATGTGCAGTGCGCGCCGCAGCGGCGGCGGGGGACGCGCAGCGAGAGGAGGGGGACGTGAGGTGTGAAGCTGCGTGAGTGCATCTGAGGTGAAAGGAGAACAATATGAGAATAATTAGTACCCAATTAAGGTTGGGTAAACCGAGGCGCAGGGAGGTGAAGAGACTTGCCTGCGGCAGTTTACATGCTTATGTTTCCCAAACTAGCAAACGGTACAGTGTATCGGCAAGTCGTTTCGAGGGAATGCTCGGTATTGGCACCGAGGGTCTGTCATCGCTAATCGGAGCCGGGACCCCAATGACCACCTGCAAGCAGCATCGTTGTTCGACATGATCAGTCTGAGGCTTGTAGGTGCTCCTGCCCCCTAGAGGTGTGCATTCGTTTCATAACGAATCGCAATTCATTTGAAAATTCGTTAATTCGTATTTCAGAAGTACTTCCAAAACAACAGATTGATTTAATCCGAATCGAAACAAAATGGTATATAACAAAATTGATTCATTCAGCTGTTTCACAAGAGAACCATCGATTAAATTATTCCTGAGTAGGATTTAATCCATTGGGGTTTTGTTCAGTGATCCAAAATTCGAATCGATATCAAATATCGACTTGATCCCAACTTACATACATACGAGTCAGCAGTGGCGTAGCGTGGGTTGTCAGCGCCCGGGGCCAGCAAAGAATTGTGCGCCCCCCCCAACCTGTGGACGTTATCGATATTGCCCCCAGCTCACACATGGATTTGCCCCCAGCTCACACATGGATTTGCCCCCAGCTCACACATGGATTTGCCCCCAGCTCATGGATTTGCCCCAGCTCTCACATGGATTTGCCCCAGCTCATGGATTTGCCCCAGCTCATGGATTTGCCCCCAGCTCATGGATATGCCCCAGCTCATGGATTTGCCCCCCAGCTCATGGATTTGCCCCCAGCTCATGGATTTGCCCAAGCTCATGGATTTGCCCCCCAGCTCACTCATGGATTTGCCCCAGCTCACGGGAATTTGCCCCCAGCTCATAGATTTGCCCCAGCTCTCACATGGATTTGCCCCCCAGCTCACTCATGGATTTGCCCCCATCTCATGGATTTGCCCCCCAGCTCACTCATGGATTTGCCCCCATCTCATGGATTTGCCCCAGCTCATAGATTTGCCCCCAGCTCATGGATTTGCCCCCAGCTCACTCATGGATTTGCCCCCATCTCATGGATTTGCCCCAGCTCATAGATTTGCCCCCAGCTCATGGATTTGCCCCCCAGCTCACTCATGGATTTGCCCCCATCTCATGGATTTGCCCCCAGCTCATGGATTTGCCCCCAGCTCATGATTTGCCCCAGCTCACACATGGATTTGCCCCAGCTCATGGATTTGCCCCAGCTCTCACATGGATTTGCCCCCAGCTCATGGATTTGCCCCAGCTCATGGATTTGCCCCCAGCTCATGGATATGCCCCAGCTCATGGATTTGCCCCCCAGCTCATGGATTTGCCCCCCAGCTCACTCATGGATTTGCCCCAGCTCACGGGATTTGCCCCAGCTCATAGATTTGCCCCAGCTCTCACATGGATTTGCCCCCCAGCTCACTCATGGATTTGCCCCCATCTCATGGATTTGCCCCCCAGCTCACTCATGGATTTGCCCCCATCTCATGGATTTGCCCCAGCTCATAGATTTGCCCCCCAGCTCATGGATTTGCCCCCAGCTCACTCATGGATTTGCCCCCATCTCATGGATTTGCCCCCAGCTCATGGATTTGCCCCCCAGCTCATGGATTTGCCCCCCAGCTCACTCATGGATTTCCCCCATCTCATGGATTTGCCCCCCAGCTCATGGATTTGCCCCCAGCCCTTACCTGGATATTGCCCCAGGCCCCAGCTCCGGCGGGGGTTGAGGGGACCGGGACCCAGATGCCGGGCAGCGCGGGAGCGCCTGCCCGGTCTTTAACAGTCCGTCCTGTTAGGTGATGCCGCGCCCGGTCACGTGGTCCGGCCAATCAGGTGGTACAGAGACTCCGTACCACCTGATTAGCCGGACCACGTGACCGGCTGCGCACGCCGCGCAGCCGCATCACCTAACAGGACGGACTGTTAAAGACCGGGCAGGCGCTCCCGCGCTGCCGGCATCTGCGTCCCCTCAACCCCCGGGCCAGTTTTAGGGCGCAAAATGCGCCCCTAACAAAACTGCACCCGGGGCCACGGCCCCCCCAGCCCCCCCACGCTACGCCACTGCGAGTCAGTACTAAAGCAAACAACGTTATGAAACAAATCAGGTTTGCTTGACTGTTTAACAAAGCACCCTGTCCCTGTAAATTGGTCTGTGGTGCTGAATCTGTATTCAGCACCACAGGCCAAAGGACAGCTCAATATTTAACGCTAGCTTTGCCTTTTAACAGCAGGATTTGATTTATTGGGGGGTTTTATTTCGTGATCCAAAATTCGACTCAATATCAAATCGATCCCAACTTACAATGGGTTTTATAGTGATCCGATATACCGAACGAAACTAAACGAAATTACAAAAACGAAATTATTTTTGAAATGAAACGAAGCGAAACTAAACAAATTTTCCAGTCGTGCACACCTCAACTGACCCCTTCTTCAAGACCTGCAGGGTTCATGTGCTTTGGGCGACTGAGTTATTATTTTTTTAATTCTCTCCTTATCTCTTTTCAACTTCCCTTTTCTACCGGATCTGCTCGATTTAACAATTTTCGGACGTTTTTTTAAAAAAAAAAAAACAGGCAAGTTTTGGCCGAATGTTTTTTCCACGTATCGGCTGATTCAAATGGAAAATAAATCTGGACATGGATGAAAATCAGAAAATGTTTGCTTTTCTGAAAAAAGCTGGCTGGTAAAATGCCCGAAAAACACGGACCGGATCACAACTCGGACGCTAACAGGGTTATCCAAAGAGATCCGAATTGCTTGAGAAAGGTAACCGAACGCTGAAAATCAGCGTTCGGTTACCTTTCCTGACCATTCGGCTATCCAGAGAGCAGGCAATTCGCCAAATCCTGGTGAATTGCCTGAACATACGGTGCCTGTTCGGTTCCTGTTCGAGGGCAGTGAAATCCCCACAGAGAAGCAATGCTTCGGCTATTCAGAGAACACAAACCAGCAGTGAAAGGTTCCCTAATGCCCTGCCATTCGGTGGTTTAATTCGGCAAATTTATTCAGGAGAATCCCATAGACTTCAATGTTAAAAAATATTCCCGTTTTAATTCAATATCTAATAAACCGTTCATTATAAAATTCTGCAGCAAAAAGTCTCTTTATTTATAGATTTTTTAGGATACTTTAAGCATTTTTCAGATTTTTTTTTTTTTTTTAAAAAGTCCGATTTTTATTTTTTTTTTTTTTTCAGTTTACTTCTTTTTTCTGTAACAGCCCTCTTTATTATCATTCCCTGGACCTCCTGTGAAAATTTCAGACATTTTCGCTCAGTAGTTTCTTTGCAAACAGCGTTTCTTTTTCCCAGATTCATACAAATGGTTTTGCTAATTTATTCACTGCCTCCTCTACGTCACAGCTGCTTCGGCTCTGTGTGATTCGGCTCTTTTTCGGCTCCTGTTCGGCTTCTTCGAAGGTTAATCCAGATGTTTTTGCTTGGTTTCAGCGTGCATTCGGTTAGTTTTCGTCAGGTTTGCGGCAGCCTTTCCCTGCAATTCGGGGACCCTGTGGTGTTTGCTGAATACACTGCAGGGTCACCGAAATGCAATCGGCAAAAGGAACCGAATTGAAGAGAACGAAAAGTCACCGAACGTGTGGTGACTTTTCGAATCTCTTTGGATAACCCTGTAAGTCAACCTGATCTGTAGTCAGACAACTGACTTGGCCGTCCAACTACGGACAACTTTTTTGAACGATCTTGAATGATTTGGGTCGTGCACTGGGAGCGAATATGGATGACCAAGATCGAATGATGGGAAGACCGCCGAACTGGGAAAAAATATAAACTGCAGCCGAATGCTGCCGAAGACATGAAGGGAACTCCGGTATTAAATCCCTTTCAGCACCAGGGGCAGAACCAGAGTTCCCTTGTAGAAAAAACAGCGTTTGGCAATGTTTTTTTTCTCTTTTTCAGTTCTCTGGCGAAGGAAAAAGAAAACTATTAAAAAGAAAAAAAAATCTAGAATTTCAGCTACAAGAAATACAAAAAAATACTCAAAAAATTCATTAAAATCAATAAATAAAAAGGCTTTTTGATGAAAATACAAAGAATATGTGGTTGAATATAAAAAAAAAATCAAAAATCAAATTTTACATTGAATCCTATGGGATTCGCCTGTCGAACTGAATAACTTCTCTATGGGACAATTTCCTTGCCGCCGCCGCACGGCAATTTAACTATACAATTCATTTTTTTCATGTAAATTATACCAGATCGTGCTGACTTCGTCAGACAAATGCCCTTCAAATGGGAAAGATCACTAGTCTGTTGTAGTCACACGAAGTCTTCCGATGGAAGTTAGAAGCAGTGGGCGAGGGCTGAATCTCCTCCATGTTGCAGGATTGGTCAGACGATGACGGACGATGACAGGCAATTGCACAAATATGGACCCGGGGCCTAAAGGCAAGATACGAATGGAAAACATTTGCATATACGGCTCGTCTTTATCGTCCATATTAAGACGGAGTCGCTTTGCCAGCAGCTCGAGCCGTAATGCTGCCGAAACGCAGGGAGACAAAACCAGCCACGCTGAGCGCCGCGCTGTTATCCGCTCCAGGAGTCGTCAATAGAGATGGACGCAATCCCTCTGCAAGAGCTCTAGCCAGGGCAGGAGATGGACACATTGAGGAACACTGGGAACTATTTGTTCTTAGTGTTCCTCTGCCCGCGGCACAAGAATGCAATGTATCGCGCCGCTCTCTGCTCCGAGGGATCTGAGGTGAGTATGGGATGTTTGGGTGGGTTTAGGTTTGTGTGTTATGTGTTTGTTCTGAAGTGAAATCCCTTAAATCTGAGAGGCGATAATCTTTTCAGAATGACGTCAGACGCAGGTGGGGATCAAGCAGGTTGGAATAGCTCGTTCTCCATCTGCTCGGGGCCACATTAGCGTCTCCCGTACTATGTATAGGAGATTCTAAAGTACAGTAACCTGTTGCAACATCCAAGGTCAGCTTGTCTCAAAATCACTGAATACAATAGTGCAACGCCAAAAAACACGTCCCCCACCAGCCACAAATCCTTCAACTGCTGTGATTCCAGAAAACAGTGGTTTCCCCAAACCCAAAAATGTAGCAAAGGTCAAAAACCTGGCCCAGCGCAAATTCCACAATCCGCTCGTGAAAGTGATGGTTATTTTTACATACATACAAACTTCGGCTCATATAAAAAGGGAAGAAAGAGAAAAAACTAAGTAATTCTTTCTGGTGTCGTTTATCAATCACAAAAATGTGTAGATATAAAATAAACTAAAAGTCTTCATCATGTTCGTTATCCTCTTATATTTATGAGACGCAATGAAAGAGGATAAGACGAATTAGAAGGGGGTGTGGGCCACCTGACGGTTTGGAGGAAGAAAAACCCACAGGTGCTTCTCACTCAGAGCCGATGTTGGGGGCTCTAAGAATTGTGAGTTTAAATGGTACAGAACTTTAATTTATTATATATATATATATATATATATACACAGAAGTTTGTGATTTTGAATTGCTTTGTTTTCTCTTTTTTCCTTTTTTATATGAGCCGAAGTTTGTATGTAAAATCCTGGATGTATGTAATAATAACCATCACTTTCACGAGCAGATTCTGGAATTTGTGCTGGGCCAGGTTTTTTGTATTTTGTTCGAGCTCAGCTTGCGTCTCAAAATTTCCCGATTCGTGTTTTCGGATGCGGCCGATTTTCCGAAAATTTTTAGATCCGAAAATGGCAGATCCGAAAAGTTTTCCGAGCCGAAACGAAATATTTTCGGAATTTTCGAATGGACTTGAAATGTGTCAAATCGAAATTTATTGCTTTGAAACGAGGAGAACAGACGTTCCGAAAAAAACAAAAAATTTCCGAAATTACGAAAAGTCGATACAAAAAACGAGCAAAGTGACACGAAAATACGAAAAATGGTCGATATTCCGAAAACATGTACAATTCCGAAAAACGAAAATTTCCGAAATCACGAAAAGTCGATACAAAAAACGAGCTAAGTGACACGAAAATACGAAAAATGGTCGATATTCCGAAAAAAAAATGTACACAAAAAACGAGTCGAGCCGAACCGAATCGAAACAGAAATCGGTCGAAACGAGCCGAATCGAAAAGTTTAAACATCCGAAAAATCGAACCGAATCGAACTGAAAAAAAAAATCGGTGCACAAGCCTACTCAGGACGAGTTAAAATTAAGCACAGCCCTCTAGCCATTTATCCTGTGTCACTCGAGCGCCGTGCTTTGTGTCCACGTTGTGATCAGACGCCATAGTTTTACCCAGCATCATATTGCCGTTGGCTCGCATTCATGCCTACTTGAAAAACCAATGTTGAAATGAAGGTTTCAGAGAGATTTTATCAGAAAATCCATTTATCTTTCACCTTTTAGCATCTGATATTTTTTCGGAAATCACCAAACATACCGATAAATTTGAATTTAATCGATAAAACCCAAATTTCCACTAGCGAGTATAAGCGCGAGAGCCGATGACTGAGAATTTGTATCTGGAGGGAGAATGCTGGTATGCCCTTAAGTAAATCTGCTGAATCACAAAACGGACGAAAAAGCCGTAGTTTTCACCAATCAAACTGAATTTAATTGTGCTCTGTGTTTGTTAGTTGTTGCATGTTCATGACAGAGCTCCATGTTTTCTAGAGTTCTTTGTCGCTCTATGATCGATCTGTTTCTCCATGTCTCTGTCCTCCTCTAACCATGCTGTGAGTTTTGGAATCTCCGATTCTTTTCAGTTTGTTCTACCAGGACAAGGTCTCTATGTGTTCTCCTTTGTTTTCTCTGTGGTTTCCTTTGTTCTCTCTGTGTTCTCCTTTGTTTTCTCTGTGTTCTCCTTTGTTCTCTCCATGTTCTCCTTTGATTTCTCTGTGTTTTCCTTTGTTCTCTGTGTTCTCCTTTGTTTTCTCTGTGGTTTCCTTTGTTCTCTCTGTGTTCTCCTTTGTTTTCTCTGTGTTCTGCTTTGTTCTCTCTGTGTTCTCCTGTGTTTTCCTTTGTTCTCTCTGTGTTCTCCTTTGTTTTCTCTGTGTTCTCCTTTGTTCTCTCCGTGTTCTCCTTTGTTCTCTCTGTGTTCTCCTTTTGTTTTCTCTGTGTTGTCCTTTGTTTTCTCTGTGTTCTCCTTTGTTCTCTCTGTGTTCTCCTTTGTTCTGTCTGTGTTTTCCTTTGTTCTCTCTGTGTTCTCCTTTGTTTTCTCTGTGTTTTCCTTTGTTCTCTCTGTGTTTTCCTTTGTTCTCTCTGTGTTCTCCTTTGTTCTCTCTGTGTTCTCCTTTGTTCTCTCTGTGTTTTCCTTTATTCTCTCTGTGTTCTCCTTTGTTCTCTCTGTGGTTTCCTGTGTTCTCTTTGTGTTCTCCTTTGTTCTCTCTGTGTTTTCCTTTGTTCTCTCTGTTTTCTCCTTTGTTCTCTCTGTGTTCTCCTTTGTTCTGTCTGTGTTTTCCTTTGTTCTGTCTGTGTTTTCCTTTGTTCTCTCTGTGTTCTCCTTTGTTCTCTCTGTGGTTTCCTGTATTCTCTCTGTGTTCTCCTTTGTTCTCTCTGTGTTCTCCTTTGTTTTCTCTGTGTTCTCTTTGTTCTCTCTGTGTTTTCCTTTGTTCTCTCTGTGTTCTCCTTTGTTCTCTGTGTTTTCCTTTGTTCTCTCTGTGTTCTCCTTTGTTCTCTTTTGTTCTATCTGTGTTTTCCTCTGTTCTCTCTGTGTATTCCTTTGTTCTCTCTGTGTTCTCCTTTGTTTTCTCTGTTCTCCTTTGTTCTCTCTGTGTTCTCATTTGCTCTCTCTTTGTTTTCCTTTGTTCTCTCCATGTTCTCCTTTGTTTTCTCTGTGTTCTCCTTTGTTCTCTCTGTGTTTTCCTTTGTTCTCTCTGTGTTCTCCTTTGTTCTCTCTGTGTTTTCCTTTGTTCTCTCTGTGTTTTCCTTTGTTCTCTCTGTGTTTTCCTTTGTTCTCTCTGTGTTTTCCTTTGTTCTCTCTGTGTTCTCCTTTGTTCTCTCTGTGTTCTCCTTTGTTCTCTCTGTGTTCTCCTTTGTTCTCTCTGTGTTCTCCTTTGTTCTCTTTGTGTTATCCTTTGTTCTCTGTGTTTTCCTTTGTTCTCTCTGTGTTCTCCTTTGTTCTCTCTCATCTCACTCCTTTTCTTATTATTTGTTCTCTCTGTATTATTTGTTCTCTCTGTGTTTTCCTTTGTTCTCTCTGTGTTCTCCTTTGTTCTCTCTGTGTTCTCCTTTGTTCTCTCTGTGTTCTCCTTTGTTCTCTCTGTGTTCTCTCTGTGTTTTCCTTTGTTCTCTCTGTGTTCTCCTTTGTTCTCTCTGTGTTTTCCTTTGTTCTCTCTGTGTTTTCCTTTGTTCTCTCTGTGTTTTCCTTTGTTCTCTCTGTGTTTTCCTTTGTTCTCTCTGTGTTTTCCTTTGTTCTCTCTGTGTTCTCCTTTGTTCTCTCTGTGTTCTCCTTTGTTCTCTCTGTGTTCTCCTTTGTTCTCTCTGTGTTCTCCTTTGTTCTCTTTGTGTTATCCTTTGTTCTCTGTGTTTTCCTTTGTTCTCTCTGTGTTCTCCTTTTGTTTTCTCTGTGTTGTCCTTTGTTTTCTCTGTGTTCTCCTTTGTTCTCTCTGTGTTCTCCTTTGTTCTGTCTGTGTTTTCCTTTGTTCTCTCTGTGTTCTCCTTTGTTTTCTCTGTGTTTTCCTTTGTTCTCTCTGTGTTTTTCTTTGTTCTCTCTGTGTTCTCCTTTGTTCTCTCTGTGTTCTCCTTTGTTCTCTCTGTGTTTTCCTTTATTCTCTCTGTGTTCTCCTTTGTTCTCTCTGTGGTTTCCTGTGTTCTCTTTGTGTTCTCCTTTGTTCTCTCTGTGTTTTCCTTTGTTCTCTCTGTTTTCTCCTTTGTTCTCTCTGTGTTCTCCTTTGTTCTGTCTGTGTTTTCCTTTGTTCTGTCTGTTTTCCTTTGTTCTCTCTGTGTTCTCCTTTGTTCTCTCTGTGGTTTCCTGTATTCTCTCTGTGTTCTCCTTTGTTCTCTCTGTGTTCTCCTTTGTTTTCTCTGTGTTCTCCTTTGTTTCTCTGTGTTTTCCTTTGTTCTCTCTGTGTTCTCCTTTGTTCTCTGTGTTTTCCTTTGTTCTCTCTGTGTTCTCCTTTGTTCTCTTTGTTCTATCTGTGTTTTCCTCTGTTCTCTCTGTGTATTCCTTTGTTCTCTCTGTGTTCTCCTTTGTTTTCTCTGTTCTCCTTTGTTCTCTCTGTGTTCTCATTTGCTCTCTCTTTGTTTTCCTTTGTTCTCTCCATGTTCTCCTTTGTTTCTCTGTGTTCTCCTTTGTTCTCTCTGTGTTTTCCTTTGTTCTCTCTGTGTTCTCCTTTGTTCTCTCTGTGTTTTCCTTTGTTCTCTCTGTGTTTTCCTTTGTTCTCTCTGTGTTTTCCTTTGTTCTCCTCTGTGTTTTCCTTTGTTCTCTCTGTGTTCCTTTGTTCTCTCTGTGTTCTCCTTTGTTCTCTCTGTGTTCTCCTTTGTTCTCTCTGTGTTCTCCTTTGTTCTCTCTGTGTTCTCCTTTGTTCTCTTTGTGTTATCCTTTGTTCTCTGTGTTTTCCTTTGTTCTCTCTGTGTTCTCCTTTGTTCTCTCTCATCTCACTCCTTTTCTTATTATTTCAATAAACAGAGTCTGCGCACAGCCACAAGCAGACAAGCCACCAAACAGTCTATATGACCAGGGCAGCCATCAAGGGGGTGACAGCCCATGATATGTTCAGGGGCCCAGTCGCTCCTTGGCCCTGGTCAAACCCTGTGCAGCTTGTCTATCTGTCTAAGGGTGCCTACCTGCCACCCAGGACTGGCCCACCAAGATACCAACACATTTCCTGGAGGGCCGCAGCATCTGAGGCCGGTAAAGAGCACACTGACTCATCATTGAGGGAGCGATTAGTATGGTCTGCATCAAGTAGAAGTGTAGTCTGAATGCTCTTACACATTTTACGCCCCCTCCCCATGCTGGACCACCATGGATTTATCCCACTCACTGTAAAATCAGATAAGTAGAAGAGGAGGCAAAATATTGTATTTTTAATTAATTTACTGAACCGGACAGCCCGAGGGAAGCGGGGCCCAACCAGTGTTTCAATAAGGGGCCCCTAGATTTCTGATGGCAGCCCTGTACAAGACCCTCTAAGAATTGGGTGCAGCTGTAGTCATGGGAGGCCAATCCCAAAATGCAGAACAGCAAGAGAAAAGGAGGATCCAGGCACTCCAAGTAATGGAACATCTCAAAGCCTTGAACCACAATCCGCGTGACTGGATCCTTCTTTACTTCTGCTGCTCTTCCATTCTTACCATTGTCACAATCTACCCTGTGTCTCTGCACATATTCAGCAACAATCTCCTTGTGATACACCATCTATTGTGTACTTTTTAATATTAATAATATATTTTTACAATACAGCATGTAGTGAAATGTATCACTGTCACCCGTTATGAATTGCAATCTGAGGATGAGCTTCGTGACCCGATCATTTTTTCAGTGACACACCTCTATGCGTCGGCACAGTTGTGATTTTTCTGTATGTGCCCTTCTCTTACAGTACTGTTATTTTTCTTTTTGTGTTATCCTTTGCATTAAGGTGGCAGCACCCCTCCAGGGATCACCGCACCAGCTGTGCCTAGCATTCCATCTCCAATTGGCGTGAATGGATATACTGGGCTCCCTCCGCAGGCCAACGGGCAGCCATCTGCAGAAGCTGTGTTTGCGAATGGAATCCACCCATACCCAGGTACTGAGACATCCCACTTTGATCTTTCAAACAATCCACATTAAAGACAAAGCATAAAAATTATTTACGTTACATCTTTGAGCAATGACTCGCATTCTGCTGTGGAAATAAGTGGTAATTTTGTTTGTCCGGGCATTCTGTTTATCCACAAGGGTTTCTAGTTAGAACGTGAATCATGCACACTCTTACAGAAGTCTGATGGTCCTCACGTACTCCTAATGTACTCTTAGGGTCCACACTCTAACTATACAAACTGCTTAATCACCTACGCTCATTTGGATATTTCAGAGGTCAATGATTCAATTGAATGAAAAACTCAATAGCCAACACGCTTTCTCCTTGGCCATTCATATATGTATTTCTTCATCTGTAAGTCCATCAGCCTCACTCTTCCTTCTAAGACAACCCAGTGGCTCACACTTTCATTAGTATACAGTATCTAATGCGAAGCTCGCCGTTAGTTGTCTGATTACCAATGACTCTTGCGTTTCCTCCTTTCTTTCCCAAATTACCCCTATCATGATCCTTCCAACCTAACCCATGGAACCCCTTTCATTGGCCATTCAATTGATATGTATTCTTCTAATCCATGTCTATCGGCCTCACTGTTCCCTCTAACACATCCCAGTAGCTCACGCTTTCATTCTTAGTATCTCCAAAATGTAGCTCCCCTCTGGTCACCTGTTTACCAACGCATTTCATATCTCGTCCTTTCTTTCCAATTCACCACCCACACATGATCTTTTCAACCCAACCCATGGAACCCTTTTCATTCAGACTCATCGTTACAAATGCGGATCATTTATGATGAATGAAAACCTCAATGGCCAACACTCTATCTCCACGGCCATTCGTTCGATTTACCACTTTTTATTCTTTGTCTATCAGACAGCCTCGTTCTTCCTTTTAAGGTTTCCCAGTAGCTCACTCTCTCATTTTCAATATCTACAAAACATAGCTTCACTCTAGCCATGAGATTACCAACGCGTTTCATTTTTCTCTCCTAAATTACCCCTACACATGACCCTCCCAACCTAACCTGTGGCATCCCATTCATTCAAACTCATCGTTACACGTGCAGATAATTTACGATAAATGCTAAACCCAAAGTCCAATGCTCATTTTCCTTGGCCATTCGATTGATATGGGATTTAAAATCTATAAGTATTACCAGACAGCCTCACTCTTCCTTCTAATACTTCCCAGTAGCTCACACTCTCATTCTTAGTATCTCTAAAACATAACTCTCCTCTGGCCATCTCATTACCAACACATTTCACTTCTCCTTTCCTTCCCATATTACCCCCATGTATGACCTTGCCAACCTAAGCCATGGAACCTCTTTCCTGCAGACTCATCATTGCACATGCAGATTTTTTAACGATGAATGAAAAACCCAATGGCCGACATTCTCCTTGGCCATTCTGTTGATATGTCTTTTTTCCAATCTATGTCTTTTTTCCAATCTATGTCTATTGGTCTCATTGCTCCTTCTAAGACATCCCAGTAGCTTACACTCTCATTGTTAGTGTCTCCAAAATGTAGCTCCCCTCTGGTCATCTGATTACCAACGCATTTCATTTCTCCTTTCTCACCCATATTACTCCTATGCATGACCTTCTTTGACCTAACCCATGGAACCCTTTTCATTCGAACTCACCATTACACATTTAGATATTTTTTGGTGAATGAAAAACTCAGTGGTCAACACTCTTTCTCCTCGGCCGTTCGATTGATATGTATTTTTTAATCTATAAATCTAAGACTTCACAATAGTTCACACTCTCATTAACATTGTCTCCAATACGTGGCTCTTCTGTGGCCATCTGATTACCAACGCATTTCGCTTCTCCTCCTTTCTTTACCAAAGTACCCCTGTGCATGATCCTTCCAGTGTAGCCAATGGTTGTCTTTTCAGTCAGCCCTATCGTCACACATGTAGATCACCTTATAGCTTTCCTTTAGATACCATATATAGTTTTTTCATTCCTTCAGTGTGTTTTGTACTTTGTGTACACTCAGTCTAAAGTGGTTCATGACAGGTCAAGGTAGAGGAGGACATGAAAGAGTTACAGTGTCTTTGGACGCAGTCGAAGTTAAATGAGCCTTGAAGGCTCCATCAAAACCCTAAAAATGCTGCTGTTATGTAGCAAACCTGGGGCGTAAACTGTCCTGTGGTCAATAAAATACTGCGAATGGAGCCCATGATATGAACAGGGTCCGATTTCAATTGAAATTGTTGACCGATTTAAATTCCAACCAGTTTGGATAATGTGTTTAAATGATGGCGGTTGCCCCACACCCCATGAAAAACGCTCGGCACATCACTGCGTACACTCCATGATCGTTTGTTTTACGGCTCGATTCCCGGTGGATAAGAGTTAACAAGTATCCCCGAAGATCTAAAATAACGAAATTCTAATTAGGCAGCTGTGATCACTTTCATTAGTTTCTGGACTCGTTACTCTTCCCCATTTGTAACAATCAACCATATTCCATAAAGCACACAATGAAGAAAAAAAAGAGACAAAGAAAAATAGAAAATAAAGAAAAAATCCCCATCATTTACCATCTTTAACTCCGAGCTTTAGATATTTTAATGAGCCGAATTCCTCCAAACCCGCTCTCCTGCAGTAATAAATGGAGGTGATTAAGCCGGGTCTTGGCAGCTGGATTAAAGGCGTTTGTGCTGCGAGTTGAGCGAGCTATCAAAATGAAATATCCATCCAGCCTCTCCCAAATGGGCACCTGTCACATTTCATGGGCTGCTGGTTTTACCGGTAAACACAGGTCAAAAGATTTCCAAACTCAGACACGTAGATTTACTCTGCCGCAGGAGGAACTTGTTCCAACTTTTGATGATTTTCAGTTTCGGGGGATTTTTTTTTTCGTTCGTTTGTTGTTTTTTTTTTATTCCTGTTTTTTTCTTGTAGCCTGTTTGTAGCCAGTGTTGAAAATTCCAGTTGTTCATGCAGCCAGAAATATATAAAACATAACGAGAAAAAAATAAAAATAGAAATATATACAATATCTATGTAAACTCTTAAAATGTATTTTGTTTTTGAGAATTATTAGTATATATATATATATATATATATATTTATATACAGTATCTCCCAGAAGTGAGTGCACTCGTCCCATTTTTGTAAATAATTTATTCTATCTTTTCATGTAACATCACTGAAGAAATGACACTTTGTTACAATGTAAAGCAGTGAGTGCGCAACTTGTGTAACTGTGAATTTACTGTCCCTCAAAATAACTTGACGCACACAGCCATTACTGTCTAAACCGCTGCCAACAAAAGGGACTACACCCCTAAGTGAAGATCTCCAAATTAGGCCCAAAGTGTCAATATTTTGTGTGGTGGTCACCATTATTTTCCAGCACTGCCTTAACCCTCTTGGTCATGGAGTTCACCAGAGCTTCACAGGTTGCCACTGGAGTCCTCTTCCACTCCTTCATGACGACATCACGGAGCTGGTGGATGTTAGTGACCTTGCGCTCCTCCACCTTCCGTTTGAGGAGGCCCCACAGATGCTAAATAGGGTTTAGGTCTGGAGATATGCTTGGCCAGTCCATCCCCTTTACCCTCAGCTTCTTTAGGAAGGCAGTGGTCGTCTTGGAGGTGTATTTGGGGTCGTTATCATGTTGGAATACTGCCCTGCGGCCCAGTCTCCGAAGGGAGGGGATCATGCTCTGCATTCATGGTTCCCTCAATGAACTGTAGCTCTCAGTGCTGGCAGCACCAGACCATGACACTACCACCACCATGCTTGACTGTACGCAAGACACACTTGTCTTTGTACTCCTCGCCTGGTTTCCCACCACACACGCTTGACACCATCTGAACCAAATAAATGTATCTTGGTCTCATCAGGTGACAGGACATGGTTCCAGTAATCCATGTCCTACTTGTGTTCAGCAAACTGTTTGCGGATTTCTTGTGCATCATCTTTAGAAGAGGCTTCCTGAAGTTCTGGGACGCCAGCCATGCAGAGCAATTTGATGCAGTGTGTGGCGTATGGTCTGAGCACTGAAAGGCTGACCCCTGACCCCTTTAACCTCTGCAGCAATGCTGGCAGCTCATACGTCTATTAATCAAAGACAGCCTCTGGAAAGGACGCCGCGCACGTGCACTCAGCTTCTTTGACCGACCTTGGGAAAGCCTGTTCTTAGTGGAACCTATCCTGTTAAAGAGCTGTATGGTCTTGGTCACCGTGCTGCGGCTCAGTTTTGGGGTCTTGGTCACCATGCTGCGGCTCAGTTTCAGGGTCTTGGCCGCCGTGCTGCGGCTCAGTTTCTGGGTCTTGGTCACCGTGCTGCGGCTCAGTTTCTAGGTCTTGGTCACCATGCTGCGGCTCAGTTTCTGGGTCTTGGTCACCGTGCTGTGGCTCAGTTTCAGGGTCTTGGTCACCGTGCTTCAGCTCAGTTTCAGGGTCTTGGCCGCCGTGCTGCAGCTCAGTTTCAGGGTCTTGGTCACCATGCTTCAGCTCAGTTTTAGGGTCTTGGCCGCCGTGCTGCGGCTCAGTTTCTGGGTCTTGGTCACCGTGCTGCGGCTCAGTTTCTAGGTCTTGGTCACCGTGCTGCGGCTCAGTTTCAGGGTCTTGGCCACCGTGCTGCAGCTCAGTTTCTGGGTCTTGGCCACTGTGCTGCAGCTCAGTTTCAGGGTCTTGGCCACCGTGCTGCGGCTCAGTTTCTGGGTCTTGGTCACCGTGCTGAGGCTTAGTTTCTATGTCTTGGTCACCATGCTTCAGCTCAGTTTTAGGGTCTTGGCCGCCGTGCTGCGGCTCAGTTTCTGGGTCTTGGTCACCGTGCTGCGGCTCAGTTTCTAGGTCTTGGTCACCGTGCTGCGACTCAGTTTCAGGGTCTTGGCCACCATGCTGCAGCTCAGTTTCTGGGTCTTGGCCACTGTGCTGCAGCTCAGTTTCAGGGTCTAGGCCGCCGTGCTGCAGCTCAGTTTCTGGGTCTTGGCCACCGGGCTGTGGCTCAGATTCAGGGTCTTGGCCACCATGCTGCGGCTCAGTTTCAGGGTCTTGGTCACCATGCTGTGGCTCAGTTTTAGGGTCTTGGCCGCCGTCCTGCGGCTCAGTTTCAGAGTCTTGGCCACCATGCTGCGGCTCAGTTTCAGGGTCTTGGTCACCGTGCTGCGGCTCAGTTTCTGGGTCTTGGCCACCGTGCTGCGGTTCAGTTTCAGGGTCTTGGCCACCGTGCTGCGGTTCAGTTTCAGGGTCTTGGCCACCATGCTGCGGTTCAGTTTCAGGGTCTTGGCCACCATGCTGTGGCTCAGTTTCTGGGTCTTGGTCACCGTGCTGCGTCTCAGTTTCTAGGTCTTGGTCACCGTGCTTCAGCTCAGTTTCAGGGTCTTGGCTGCCGTGCTGCGGCTCAGTTTCAGGGTCTTGGTCACCGTGCTTCAGCTCAGTTTCAGGGTCTTGGCCGCCGTGCTGCGGCTCAGTTTCTGGGTCTTGGTCACCGTGCTGCGGTTCAGTTTCTAGGTCTTGGTCACCGTGCTGCGGCTCAGTTTCAGGGTCTTGGCCACCGTGCTGCAGCTCAGTTTCAGGGTCTTGGCCACCGTGCTGCGGCTCAGTTTCTGGGTCTTGGTCACCGTGCTGTGGCTCAGTTTCTAGGTCTTGGTCACCGTGCTGTGGCTCAGTTTCTGGGTCTTGGTCACCGTGCTGCGGCTCAGTTTCAGGGTCTTGGTCACCGTGCTGCGGCTCAGTTTCAGGGTCTTGGCCACCGTGCTGCAGCTCAGTTTCAGGGTCTAGGCCGCCGTGCTGCAGCTCAGTTTCTGGGTCTTGGCCACCGGGCTGTGGCTCAGTTTCAGGGTCTTGTCCACCATGCTGCGGCTCAGTTTCACAGTCTAGGTCACCGTGCTGTGGCTCAGTTTTAGGGTCTTGGCCGCCGTGCTGTGGCTCAGTTTCAGATTCTTGGCCACCATGCTGCGGCTCAGTTTCAGGGTCTTGGCCACCGTGCTGCGGTTCAGTTTCAGGGTCTTGGCCACCATGCTGCGGCTCAGTTTCAGGGTCTCGGCCACCGTGCTACGGCTCAGTTTTAGGGTCTTGGTCACCGGTCTTGGCAATCTTCTTATAGCTTTGGACATCTTTACGTAGAGCAACAATTATTTTTTTCAGATCCTCAGAGCGTACTTTGCCATGTTGAGATATATATATATACACCCTTCATTCATGAATCTTTAAAAGGAACACAAGTTAAGGCCTCGTTGCGTTGTTTGGTCCAATTAATTGTGAGATGATATTCCGTGGTGTGAACACGCACAAGTTGTAAAACTGACACATTGTAGAGGAGTGGAGCTTGTTAAGGACGGTGTAACATTGAATGGAGGAAGTATTCAAATGTTTTTTTTATTCTGGACGATAGAAGTAAAAAAAGGACAAGTGGGCACTAAGGATAATGAGATGCAAATGATATACGGAGCAACCATAATCTTCAGCATTACCTAATCACTAATCTCAATTAAGGGTAAACCTCGACAATAACAACATATTATTTAAGACGCAGCTAAAGTTGGAATTAATCCCATTCAGACCTTGAAATGGGGCCAGGGGGAATTTAACTCATTTAAATACCTATGAATATTTATGATGAGATGAGTTTACATCTATTCATTCTTCTCGCTCTCATTTTTTTTATCCGCAGTTCTCTCCTTCTCTCCTCCTATCAGTCTTTGTACATGTTCTTCAAAATTTTTGGTTTTCACTTTAACCTTTCCTGACTTAGCAGCCATTTTTTTCTTGTTCTGTTTGGCGTCTAACTAGCCTCTATCAACCAGTCTTTTCTTCCATCTTCCCCTTCTCTTCCCTTTCCTTCCTACCTTCCTTTTCTTCCATCCTTCCCTTTCTTTCTTCCATCCATCTCTCTCTCATCTCTTGTTCTCTCATTCTTCCACAGTAATTATCCTTCCTTCCTACCACTCTTTCCTTTCTTCCTATCTTCCTTCTTTTCTCTCTTTCCTTCCTTCTTTTCTTTCCTTCCTTCCTTTCTTCATACCCTTCCTTCCACTTTCCTTTCTTTCACTCTTTCCTTTCTTCCTACCTGTCCTTTCTTCCCACCTTTCCTTCCTCTCTTCCCTCCTCCCTTTCCTTTCTTCTTTCCTTCCTTTCTCTTTCTTTCCTTCCTTTCTCTTTCCTTCCTTCCTTTCTCTTTCCTTCCTTCCTTTCTCTTTCCTTCCTTTCTCTTTCCTTCCTTTCTCTTTCCTTCCTTTCTCTTTCCTTCCTTTCTCTTTCTTTCCTTCCTTCCTTTCTCTTCCTTCCTTCCTTTCTCTTTCCTTCCTTCCTTTCTCTTTCCTTCCTTTCTCTTTCCTTCCTTTCTCTTTCCTTCCTTTCTCTTTCCTTCCTTTCTCTTTGCTTCCTTCCTCTTTCCTTCTTTACTTTCTCTCTTTCCTTTATTCCTACCCTTCCTTCCTTCTCTCCCTCTCTCATTCTTCAATTAATTTTTTTCTCTCCCTCATTCTTTCTCTTTCATTCGCTTTCTCTCTCTTTCTATTTTTCTTTCTCTCTCTCTTTCCTTTTTTCCTCCCATTTCTCTCTCTTTCTTCCTCAATGATTCATCTTCTTTCTTGTTGTTTTTCTTTTCCTTTCCCACACTCTCTCCTTTCTCTCTCTTTCACTCTCTCTCACTCTCTGCCTTCCTTCCTTCCTTAAAAATATATTGCATGCTATGGTAAGGAGATTGTCAATGTCAAAGTCATTCATAATCAAAAAACACTTTTCTTTTTGATAGCGCCTGGGAGGTTATTCCAAAATTGCGGTGTTCTGTAGGAAAATGAGGATCGAGCCACTTTATTTTTGTATTGTGGTATTGCAAGTAAGGTACTGGTCCTGGATCGGAGGTTATAGGATGAGGGAACTGTCGGGGGAAGCAGCATATTCAGGTACGGTGGTAGTTTCCCAGAAAAGCTATTAAACACCAGGTTGGAAAGGTGAAGAGTGCGTCTGGATTCCAGCGATGGCCAGTTTAGTTCTTTTAACATGTCACAATGGTGGGTCATGTAGTTACAATTTAACACAAAGCAGCAGAATGAGTTATATAATGTAGTAAGTTTCTGAAGGTGTGTTTGCGGGGCGGCTGCATACACTACATCTCCGTGTTCAATAGCCGGCATAAGCATTTGTTGTACAATTTGCTTACTTACCGCGGGGCTCAGGCAGGATTTGTTTCTGCACAGTGCACCCAGTTTGGGGTAAAGTTTAGATGAGAGTTTTTCGATGTGAGGGCCCAAAGATTACCAACATCCCCCTATAATAAATGGATCGTCTCAATCTGATTATTGGACCCATTAAAGTGTCTGCAAAGTATTTCCATTACTCTGTCTCTGTGTATACGGAGACCTAATTCATTGCAGCAGTAAACACTGCCTTGCTTTGTAGCACCATGTTATGATGGTGGATTTACATGAAGATGTAAATTGGATCTGAGAAGCTGTGCGATGTGACCGGCCTGCGTTTTTTATGGCCAGCAACCCTGACCTTGGAAAGGCCTAACAAGGCAGATGCGTCCCATTCCCGTTCGGGTTTATTTGGCCTATAAACCGGGGCATCGCATAACATTTCCGTGTAAAACGGTCAGCACGTGCGGATTCCTAGAAACATTTCCGATTTAGGTTACAATATATTGCTTGTTAAACTGAATGTCACATGCAAGAAGAGCCTATCAAACCAGCTTAACTTGACCTACATCTTTTGTCCTTGAGGCAGCTAGAGAAGGTCGGCCACGTCTCCAGCCGTGTCTCCTCTGCTCTAGCCCGCCGCTGTCTAAGTGTATTACAAGACAAAGACGAGTTATTGTCTTTTATCTGGGGAAAAACAAAGAGAGAAATAGGCAATGGTATGAAATCCTTTGTGTTTCTGTGTTTTCGTGTTTGGCTTTTCAGGAATTAAAATCACTGTAACTTCACACAATAATTTTCTTATTTGTCCAACATACACCTTTACACTACTGACAAAACATCATGACAATCACTGTGCGACATTGTACATAAACATGAGTAAAAACATCTTTCAACCCACATAACCATGTCCATACCAGCTTCTCACCTTCTACTAACATAAATAACCATCTCCTTACCATAGCATCCCATCCTTTCATCCATACAACCATCTCCTTACTATAGTGTCATCATCCTTCAGTCCATATAACCACCTCCTTACCATAATGTAGCCATACTTCAATCCATATAACCACCTCCTTACCACAGCATCACATCTTTCAGTCCATATAGCCATCTCCTTACATAATGTAACCATCCTTCAATCCATACAACCATCTCCTTACTATAGTGTCACCATCTTTCAGTCCATATAGCCATCTTCTTACCATAATGTCACCATCCTTCCGTCCATACAACCATCTCCTTACCATAATGTAACCATCCTTCAGTCCATATAACCACCTCCTTACCATAATGTAACCATCCTTCAATCCATACAACCATCTCCTTACCATAGTGTCACCATATTTCAGTCCATATAGCCATCTCCTTACCATAATGTCACCATCCGTCCATACAACCATCTCCTTACCATAATGTCACCATCCTTCAGTCCATATAACCACCTCCTTTCCATAATGTAACCATCCTTCAATTCATACAACCATCTTCTTACCATAGTGTCACGATCTATCAGTCCATATAGCCATCTCCTTACCATAATCTCACCATCCTTCCATCCATAAAACCATCTCCTTTCCATAATGTCACCATCCTTCGCTCCATACAACCAGCTCCTTACCATAATGTGACCATCCTTCAGTCCATATAAACGTCTTCTTGCCATAGTGTCCTAGTCATTCAGTCCACATAACCATTTGCTTGCCATTGTGTCACCATCCTTCAGTCCATATAACTGTCTCCTTGCTATTGTGTCACCATCCTTCAATCCGTATAACCAACTCCTTTATAGTGTCCTAAATCATTCAGTCCGTATAACCATCTTCTTACCATAGTTTTCTCATCCTTCAATCCATGTAACCATCCCCATTCTATGGTGTCTCAACTGTTCAGTTCATATAACTCTTTGCATGCCATTGAGTCACCATCATTCAAACCATAAAACCATCTCCGTACGTTCCATAATGTCACAATCTTTCCTGCCATATAACCACCTCCTTACCATAGTGTAACCATCCTTCTTTCCAAACAACCATTCCCTTACAATAGTGTCCACGCACCCTTCAGTCCTTATAACCTTCCTTACCAAAGTGTCTTCAGCCTTCAATCCTTAAAACCTTACCACAAGGATATGGTGGCATAGAGGTTCCTCATCGCTGGAGCTGAGGTAAGTACGTATCAGGGATTCTTATGACCGATAATATGGTCATGGTCTGTGGATACATTTCATGATAAGTTACATTCTTGCCCTCGTTTCTTATACTAGGACCATTGTGTTCATTCCACCGTATGTCAATCGAAGAGCCTGGTCCTTATTTACACAGGCCAGCATCACCAAGGCGTCGCACTATGAAGATTTCATGTTGACTAATGTCCCTCCCCGTCTACAGACATATTACTTTCGCGGGCAACGATCCAATCACAATCCAATTATTCAAAGCATATTTATCATTTCAAAAATAACTCATTTTGTTTCGATCTATAAATAGATATTTAATTTGCCATTACCCATAAATCATTTCACATTTAAGTGTTTCCTTTTTTTTTTTATCGCCTCCACGTCGGTTTATGAAATCCATAGGTTACTTAACACAATCAATTATTTTACAACGGCTGCACAGGGGACGCCATAAACGTCAATTCCTTCCATTCGTATCGACTTGGAGATCTTCAGAGATGTTTATGAAAGTTATGATTGATGATGGTGGTGGGGGTGAGGCATTATTGGGGTCATGGGTATGGCGGGAGGCATATTTTGGGCGCATTATCCAGCACTGATGTCCGACCCTTTACATTCCAGACCAGGACTCTGGCACCTCGGCACATAGACACATTTGATACATTGATCTGTGACTGAGTCTGTCCAAGGATCCATCACTCGAATAAAGTTTATCGATGCCTGAACATTCTTTTAGAACTCTTAATATTATCGACCATTAAATATTGATAACTCAGCTAAAATATCCGATGATGTGTATGTCGGCAGACTGTATTTATGATTTATAAGAAGAACCGGCCAGGCACTCAATCTCCTTTTCAGACAGTTTTATCAGTGACTCATCGGCCACAGCAACGTTTCCACAAAAGGTCTTTTTCGAGCTGAAGCCTTGCTGTGGTCGACGCGTCGCCAGTTAAACTGTCTGTATAATTCTTAATATCAACCATTAATTCAGCCAAAATATCAGACGATGAGTACATTGACAGATTGTATTTATGGTTTGAAAAAAGAACTGGACCGGCTCTCAACCTTCTCTTTAGATAGTTTGATCAGTGACCCATCAACCACAGCAACGTTTTGGCTAAAGATCTTTTTCGAGCTGAAACGTTGCTGTGGTTGACGTGTCACCAGTTAATCCATCTGTAGAACTCTTTAGATCAATCAATAAATATCGATAATTCAGTTAAAATATCAGATGATGTGTACATCAACACACTATGTTTATGGTTTAAAAGAAGAACTGGCCCGGCACTCAACCATGTTTTATTGGTGACACGTCGACCACAACAACGTTTCCACTAGATGCCTTTTTAGAGCTGAATTGTTGCTGTGGTGGATATGTCACTAATAAAACTGTATGAAAAAGAGGTTGAGTGCCCGGTCCGGTTCTTCTTTTGCTCCAGGAATATCTTGGAGGTGGCCACTCAATGGATCATGGTGGCACCCGTCTGAACTTGCCAAATTGTAAGTGTTTATGGTTTGACACAAAACACATAATGTCTTAATGCATGTGAAGTTGTTCCCTTTACCTTGCATCAGATCACATTGTTAGGAGGTCTTCTCCTTGCCTGTTGACTCATCATGACTGTCTTTGTGTTTGCAGCACAGAGCCCCACCGCCGCAGACCCCTTGCAGCAAGCCTATGCCGGAGTGCAGCAGTATGCAGGTAGTTAGTATAAAGACTTTCTCCTAGTAAATCTTTTTTACCGTCAGTCCGTCACATCTTCACAACCCATCTCTCGACACCAAAGCTGTTTGACGGAAGAAGTATGGTGGGAGGGGAGGTCTTTCACGGCAAAGTGCATTATTGGTTTGGCTGGGCCTTACAGAAAAAGGCCATGATGCTCCCAGAGTCATGGTGGTCCGATATGGATGGATGCAATGCCAAAGACTTGATTAAGTTCTGGACCATCTGTGGTTGAGAACCAGAAAGCTCTTTTGGCTCCAAACATTGTATGGTGATGGGAGCTCTTAGTGAGACCTGACAAAAATGCAAGAGAATTGATGGGTGGTCAGGATCTGGGGCAAGTGAGCTATGTCGCAGCTCACCCCGATAATAATAAATGGGACAATGCATCTTTTTAACTTTACCAACGCTACCACCATGAGGAATGGCAGCTGCACAATAAGGGCTAGATTATATACCCAACGATAACTGTAGCATTCGGGTACGTAAGCGTTAACGTCAGGATAAGTGACTTTAACGCATGCCCCACATATTACTTCCCAACGCTAAACAGCTAACAAATGTGTTATCGCATCGGTGATTGCGCAAGCTTGCGCGAGTTTACTGTACTTTGCGCATCCTATACTTAACATGGGGAGCACAATCAGTAACTAGCGTTAGCACTTTGTAATACCTTACTTATCCTAACACTTATTACCGTACCGATTGGCTAAACTAATTTTTAGCGAGTCCTAAAAGCTGGTGCTAACGGATTACGCTTTTGCAGAATCATTTAGCACCCCCTAACCCCCCAATAAATCTGATGCACACCTCTCATCCCGCGTCGAGAACGGCGGCCCAATGCGCTGCTTCTGTCCCCTGGGAGCAGAGTGAGACTGAGGACGAACAGTCGCCACTGTCTCTCCGCGATCAAACAATGTCGTTGTGCGATCTTGCGAGATCGCGCAGCATTCGTGACCTGGAAACACAACCCTCCATGGTGTCCTATGGACTCCTGGAGGTGATACTCACGGTGGTGCGGAAACGCTACCGCGTGTATCCCCGAGGGTAGCGCCGCGTTCTGAGGAAAGACGCTAAAATGGGGATGCTACGGTAAACCTACAGGTACAAGTTTTTCCCGTAGCGTCCCCATTTTAGAGTGAGCTGTGTAATCTTGCCCATAGCTTTTAGGTGGACCTGTGACCCCCAGGCTCGCCTAAGCCTGGAGGACGGCCGAGCAGCCTGCGACAGCCAGAGGACGGTCACCGCTGGAGCTCAGGGAGGATGTAGGTGAGTATGTATAGTCAACTAGGCCTAGGCCAAGCCGGGGGCTAGCCTGAGCCTGGATGCCGGCCGTGCAGGCAGCTCAGCCGGCCTCCAGACTCAGGCTAGCCCCCGGCTCGGCCAGGCCTCCAAAAGGGAAATTTTCTGCAGATTTTTTTTTTCGGCTGGATTTCCATTTCGGCCGAAACCGAAAACACAATTTTCAGCCGATAATTTTCAGTGGCCGAAATTTCAGTGCATCCCTACCAGGCACATTTACATCTACTGAGTTTGACTATAGATTAAAATGACTTTGTTACAGTCGGAGTTTGATTTTATGAAATGGGCAAAGATTCTGAGAAAGAGTCCTAAAACGGAGATCGTGATTTATACTGAATTCAGAGCCATGAGGGTGATCGAGTGTGATCGATCGATCTAGCTTTATCTATCCTAATCTATCAATCCATTTATCAATCCATCATTTGTCTCTTTGTATAGTATGTGTGTGTGATATTTATTAGTGAGTATATGGCATAGGGGAGGTATCTATCTCTCTATAATCTATGTATTAGTCTGGTTCCCGTAGCATGTCCGCGCGGCGTTAGGTCATTGAGCCGCAGAGGTCCTAGTGTCACAATCCTGAATTCGTTCTCTTCCACTAGTTTGGAATTCAATACAATCTGAAAACGCCAAGAACAACCTTGTCGTCTGAACATTCCCCTTTGAGTCACTAAGTTGTGTGACTTCTATTGAGTTCCCCTCCATGTGGAGCTGATTCTGTCCTCCCGTGACCTCGGTGCAACCTGACTCCCAATTCCATCACTGAGTCACCGTGCCAAGAATGGCTTCCAGGGAAACTGACACCACTGCTCCGACGAGTCCTGGATCTATATCTGTCTGTTTGACCTTTAGATCTTCCTGCCGTGAAATATAACCGTGCAAATATTTAACGAAAGGGATGCACAAAAAAACGTGTATTTAGGGAATGATCTGATCCAAGGAAAGTCAAGAAATGCAGAATTTACATGTTCACTTAGCCATACCTATATACACAAACACACACCTAGCCATACCTATATACAGACGCCGAGCCATACATTATCACACACCTAGCCATACCTATATACAGACACTTAGCCATACATTATGACACACCTAGCCATACCTATATACAGACACCTAGCCATACCTATATACAGACACTTAGCCATACATTATGACACACCTAGCCATACCTATATACAGACACCTAGCCATACCTATATACAGACACCTAGCCATACATTATGACACACCTAGCCATACCTATATACACAAACACACCTATATACAGACACCTAGCCATACATTATCACACACCTAGCCAAACCTATATACACAAACACACCTAGCCATACCTATATACACAAACACACCTATATACAGACACCTAGCCATACATTATGACAACTAGCCATACCTATATACACAAACACACCTAGCCATACCTATATGCACAAACACACCTATATACAGACACCTAGCCATACATTATCACACACCTAGCCATACCTATATACAGACACCTAGCCATACATTATCACATACAGACATGCACTCAAAACCATACCTATATACACACCTAGCCATACATTATCACACACCTAGCCATACCTATATACAGACAACTAGCCATATATTGTCACACACAAATGTACATTTATACACACTTAGCCGTACATTTAAATATACACAATCAGCTACAAGCACACACTGAACTGCAAATTAAAATACATAATATAGGCGTGCACAGGGGGTGTGCAGCATAATAATGTAACTAATATACATACACGTTACAGACACGGAGCAGAAGCAGGTTCCTCCCTCCTGTTCCGTGTATATTTGTTATTCTGTCTCTCCCATTGTACAGCGCTAAGGAATTTGTTGGCGCTTTATAAATGCTTGTAACTGTCCTCGTTCACCTCCTGCTTTGACATTTTAGACGTCCCTTATCTGGTTCATGATGAATAACATAAAAGCTGACAGTATCTCACATTACAGACTCGTTATTTCTAGCGAAAAATCTTCTAAATATAAATTTCCAATTAAAAAATATTTGATGGGTGCACGCCCTAATGTAACGGGCTGCGCGCGCCAGCGACAGATTGCAATGCTCAGTGTGGGAAAAGAACCCTTCAGAAAATAGGATGCACTAGCAGCTTTGGACAGCAGAGGGCAGCAAAGATACCACATATTTGTATAAAGCAATAGGAGACTCGGAGCGATAGGAATTAGCTTATTATTATTGTTTATTAGTGATAGTGACGTCCTATGGAGGCTGAATGCTCAATGAAATCCATCAAGCCATGTCGGTTCTGCTGCAGAGCTAGCGTCAATTGGTAACAATAAATAATAATATAAACACCCGGGATTCTGAAATCCGGAAGAATCTGAAATCCGGAAGAATCTGAAATCCGGAAGAATCTGAAATCCGGAAGATTCTGAAATCTGGAAGAATCTGAAATCCGTAAGATTCTGAAATCTGGAAGAATCTGAAATCCGTAAAATTCTGAAATCTGGAAGAATCTGAAATCCGGAAGATTCTGAAATCTGGAAGAATCTGAAATCCGGAAGATTCTGAAATCTGGAAGAATCTGAATTCCGTAAGATTCTGAAATCCTGAAGAATCTGAAATCCGTAAGAATCTGAAATCCTGAAGAATCTGAAATCCGTAAAATTCTGAAATCTGGAAGAATCTGAAATCCGGAAGATTCTGAAATCTGGAAGAATCTGAAATCCGGAAGATTCTGAAATCTGGAAGAATCTGAAATCCGTAAGATTCTGAAATCCTGAAGAATCTGAAATCCGTTAGATTCTGAAATCCGTAAGAATCTGAATTCCGGAAGAATCTGAAATCCGTTAGATTCTGAAATTTTGAAGAATCTGAAATCCGTAAGAATCTGAAATCCTGAAGAATCTGAATTCCAGAAGAATCTGAAATCCGGAAGATTCTGAAATCCGGAAGAATCTGAAATCCTGAAGAATCTGAAATCCGTAAGATTCTGAAATCCGGAAGAATCTGAAATCCAGAAGAATCTGAATTCCGGAAAAATCTGAAATATGGAAGAATCTGAAATCCGTAAGAATCTGAATTCCGGAAGAATCTGAAATCCGGAAGAATCTGAAATCCGGAAGAATCTGAATTCCGGAAGAATATGAAATCCAGAAGAATCTGAATTCCGGAAAAATCTGAAATACGGAAGAATCTGAAATCCGTAAGAATCTGAGATCCGTAAGAATCTGAATTCCGGAAGAATCTGAAATCCGGAAGAATCTGAATTCCGGAGGAATCTGAAATCCAGAAGAATCTGAAATCTGGAAGAATCTGAATTCCAGAAGAATCTGAATTCCGGAAGAACCTGAAATCCGGAAGAATCAGAATTTCGGAAGAATCTGAAATCCGGAAGAATCTGAATTCCGGAAGAATCTGAATTCCGGAAGAATCTGAAATCCGGAAGAATCTGAAATCCGGAAGAATCTGAATTCCGGAAGAATCTGAAATCCGGAAGAATCTGAATTCCGGAAGAATCTGAAATCCGGAAGAATCTGAATTCCGGAGGAATCTGAAATCCAGAAGAATCTGAAATCCGGAAGAATCTGAATTCCGGAGGAATCTGAAATCCAGAAGAATCTGAAATCTGGAAGAATCTGAATTCCGTAAGAATCTGAATTCCGGAAGAATCTGAACTCCGGAAGAATCTGAATTCCGGAAGAATCTGAATTCCAGAAGAATCTGAAATCCGGAAGAATCTGAATTCCGGAAGAATCTGAAATCCGGAAGAATCTGAATTCCAGAATGCTCGGGTCCTGAACATTCTATACAACAGCTGCTCATCCTGTATACTGGATTTGTGTGTAGTGTGTGCTTTGAATGTGTGTCAATGGACTATACGCAGAGACAACATTTAAAATATATACAGACGCACAGTCTGTATATATTTAAAATTTTGCTACTGAGGCATATTTTTTGGTGAGGAGACCCCATAAATGTTGATGATGGGGGGGCGTATGGATCCATATAGTTACAGTGACTGTTCTACGTGTGACTTTATGTTCATGGCTATTGGCTATAAAGTAGTGTCATTTTAATTAACGTTAATTAAACACCCCATAAACTGCTTTGTTTGTGCACGAGGAGCTTTGCATTAAGTGTGTGATGATCACAATTTGGCTGCTGGGGAACAGGAACATGTCTGGCTGCAGAGCAGGATGGGAGTGAGTGTAGGGTTGGATGTTTCGAAATGGACTGACTGTGTGTCATTGTTTTAGGTCTCTCTGTGTTGCATGGCAGAGTGTCAGGGCTGTCTGTGTTGCATGGCAGAGTGTCAGGGCTGTCTGTGTGGCATGGCAGAGTGTGAGGGCTGTCTGTGTGGCATGGCAGAGTGTGAGGGCTGTCTGTGTGGCATGGCAGAGTGTGAGGGCTGTCTGTGTGGCATGGCAGAGTGTCAGGGCTGTCTGTGTGGCATGGCAGAGTGTGAGGGCTGTCTGTGTGGCATGGCAGAGTGTCAGGGCTGTCTGTGTTGCATGGCAGAGTGTCAGGGCTGTCTGTGTGGCATGACAGAGTGTGAGGGCTGTCTGTGTGGCATGGCAGAGTGTCAGGGCTGTCTGTGTGGCATGGCAGAGTGTCAGGGCTGTCTGTGTGGCATGGCAGAGTGTCAGGGCTGTCTGTGTGGCATGGCAGAGTGTCAGGGCTGTCTGTGTGGCATGGCAGAGTGTCAGGGCTGTCTGTGTGGCATGGCAGAGTGTCAGGGCTGTCTGTGTGGCATGGCAGAGTGTCAGGGCTGTCTGTGTTGCATGGCAGAGTGTCAGGGCTGTCTGTGTGGCATAGCAGAGTGTGAGGGCTGTCTGTGTGGCATGGCAGAGTGTCAGGGCTGTCTGTGTGGCATGGCAGAGTGTGAGGGCTGTCTGTGTGGCATGGCAGAGTGTCAGGGCTGTCTGTGTGCATGGCAGAGTGTCAGGGCTGTCTGTGTGGCATGACAGAGTGTGAGGGCTGTCTGTGTGGCATGGCAGAGTGTCAGGGCTGTCTGTGTGGCATGGCAGAGTGTCAGGGCTGTCTGTGTGGCATGGCAGAGTGTCAGGGCTGTCTGTGTGGCATGGCAGAGTGTCAGGGCTGTCTGTGTGGCATGGCAGAGTGTCAGGGCTGTCTGTGTGCATGGCAGAGTGTCAGGGCTGTCTGTGTGGCATGGCAGAGTGTCAGGGCTGTCTGTGTTGCATGGCAGAGTGTCAGGGCTGTCTGTGTGGCATAGCAGAGTGTGAGGGCTGTCTGTGTGGCATGGCAGAGTGTCAGGGCTGTCTGTGTGGCATGGCAGAGTGTCAGGGCTGTCTGTGTGGCATGGCAGAGTGTCAGGGCTGTCTGTGTTGCATGGCAGAGTGTCAGGGCTGTCTGTGTTGCATGGCAGAGTGTGAGGGCTGTCTGTGTGGCATGGCAGTATGTCAAGGTTGTGTGTGTGGCATGGTAGTGTGTCAGGGCTGTGTGTGTGGCATGGCAGGGTGTCACAGCTTTGTGTGTGCATGCAGTGTGTCTGGGCTGTGTGTGTGCATGGCAGTGTGTCACGGCTGTGTGTGTGCATGGCAGTGTGTCAGGGCTGTGTGTGTGCATGCAGTGTGTCAGGGCTGTGTGTGTGCATGCAGTGTGTCAGGGCTGTGTGTGTGCATGCAGTGTGTCAGGGCTGTGTGTGTGCATGCAGTGTGTCAGGGCTGTGTGTGTGCATGCAGTGTGTCAGGGCTGTGTGTGTGCATGCAGTGTGTCAGGGCTGTGTGTGTGCATGCAGTGTGTCACGGCTTTGTGTGCTAGTGTATTCGGCCACAAGATTCCAAGGTGGATGGAAAATGGTCAAGGTCCCGAGCCCAAACGCTGACACCAGCTCTTATCTCCACGACTCACATGATTCAGTCAGCGTCTTCCTGTGATCCTCAGTTCTTCAGTTCTTGGGCTTCACTGAAACATATTTGGTGAATCTCTACGTGCAACAAATCACATGTTCTGAATGCAAGAACAATGGACATATACAGTGCTTCCACTGTGCATCATGGTGCGCATTATCAGTCAGGGTCAGGTCTCTTGAATGTTTATTTCAAGGGATCTCTGATAGTGTGTGTTTAATCTGATGTGTTAGAACAATGGATATACAAATGTTGTGTGAGCTGAAGGCTAGAAAATGTAAAGAATGTTTATTGTAAATAACTGACCTAATGTAATTAGTATGGGTATGCAAATTATGACTAGTAATTAGTATGGGTATGCAAATTATGACTAGTAATTAGTATGGGTATGCAAATTATGACTAGTAATTAGTATGGGTATGCAAATTATGACTGTTGGACTTCAGCATAAATGGTGGCGTTTGGTTCATTAAAAAGTCAGAGAACTCTCAGAGCTCAGAGAGAGGATCCTGTTTTAAAGCATACAGCCGCGCCTGGTGTCTTAATTTCAGCGATGCTACACTATACACTATGACCCTCAGAAGGCACCGAGCGGCCTTCTGGAGATTCCTAACGGCTCCAGGGCAGAGGAACAGAAGCAGGCAGGTCAAGCTGCTCGAGGCGCTGAGGACAGCGCTCCAGTAGCCGGGCTGACCGCAACGAAGGGGTGTCTGGAGAGCCAGGACAGACGGAAGGGAACGGTTCCTTCACAATATCTATCTATCCATATCTATCTATCTATCCATATCTATCTATCCATATCTATCTATCCATATATCTATCTATCTATCCATATCTATCTATCTATCCATATATCTATCTATCTATCTATCTATCTATCTATCTATCTATCTATCTATCCATATCTATCTATCTATCTATCTATCTATCCATATCTATCTATCTATCTATCCATATCTATCTATCTATCCATATCTATCTATCTATCTATCTATCTATCTATCCATATCTATCTATCTATCTATCCATATCTATCTATCTATCTATCCATATCTTTCTGTCTATCTATCCATATCTTTCTGTCTGTCTATCCATATGTCTGTTTATCTCTATATCTCTGTCTATCCATATATCTGTCTGTTTCTCTATCCATCCGTCTGACTGTCTACCTCTCTATCCATATCTTTGTCTGCCTGTCTATCTATCCATCCGTTTGTCTGTCTAATTACCTAACCTCTCTATCCATCTATCTATCCATATCTGTCTGTCAGTCTGTCTATCTCTATATCTGTCTGTCTGTCTTTATATTTACATATAAAAACCTCTCTGCAAGAAATAAAATATAAATCCAGGTATAAATGTTATTTTTTTATATATAAAAAATACTTTTAAATGTTTTTTTATATTTTATTCCTCATTGCGAGAGGGTTTTTTGCTCCAGTCCTGATGCCTGGAATGTGTCTGGAGATTGGAGACCTGCCCCACCATGACCCACATCTTGAGGACCTAGCTAGGAAGCAGCACTTCTCCATCCCCTGCTGTCATGGACCTTTGTCCTCTCTTTTGCTGAAGGGAATGGAGATCTTTGCCTTCCCTCACTGGTGCATCCGTATCTTCATACCACATGTGATCATTCGTAATAGGGCAACCATCGCCATTAATGGGCTAGTGGGTTTTAAAGTGCACCGGGCGGACCACGTGCAAATGTTTGTAAGTGCACGGGTTGATTTGGGAGGGCAGTGCACAGACTTGGCTCCGGGGCCCAATGAGGTCTAGTTCACTTCTGTTGACCTATGCTCACTTGCTACTAAATGTTCAACTACGACTCTATGTTACCGGTAAAGAAAGGCCCCTTAGCAAACATGCCACCCCATATTCTTATACATCTCAGGCAGTAATGCCATTCGGCAGCTGGATGGGAGAGGCAATGCCATTCGGCAGCTGGACGATGAGGCAATGCCATTCGGCAGCTGGAGGATGAGACAATGCCATTCGGCAGCTAGACTGGGAGGCAATGCCATTTGGCAGCTGGACTGGGAGGCAATGCCATTTGACAGCTGGACGATGAGGCAATGCCATTCGGCAGCTGGATGGGAGAGGCAATGTCATTCAGCAGCTGGACGATGAGGCTATGGCATTCGGCAGCTGGATGGGAGAGGCAATGCCATTCGGCAGCTGAACGATGAGGCAATGCCATTCGGCAGCTGGATGGGAGAGGCAATGTCATTGGGCAGCTGGACAATGAGGCAATGCCATTCGGCAGCTGGACGATGAGGCAATGCCATTCGGCAGCTAGACTGGGAGGCAATGCCATTCGGCAGCTGGACAATGAAGCAATGCTATTTGGTAGCTGGACTGGGAGGCAATGCCGTTAGGAGATGGAGAGGGTCTTACTCTTGCTGGCAAGGGGCCTCAAGATTCCTATCGGAGGCCCTGGGTACGCACATTTCCCAAGGGGTGGCAATTTTAAATTAATAGTACCCAACCCATCACTTGTGCCCCGTCTGGTTTCAACCTCTGTATAAAAACCTTGACTTGTGTTGTGCTTTTTGTGTTGAGGATCTAATACAAAGACTTTAGATTGTCAGCTCACATGACCTTGTACTTCTATTTATCCATTTGGCCCCTCTGGGACATGGAAAGACATAATAAGTATTTGCTATAAGATTACGAGCACCGAACAGAAGCACAATGAGCGAGAGATTACGGCCCGGCCATACCCCGACCTGTCACCGAACAAAAACTCACACAATGGCCGCCGCGACCTGCGACAAATTTATAGCTGACACCACTTGCAATTATTTCCCATTGAGCAAACACAACCGGTGCCGAGTGACCCCGAAAACACTCCAGATGATCTCATTATGGTGGAAAGAGAGTTTAATGGCCCCTCGCTGACTCTTTTTCTCCTCTTCTTCCTCCAATAGCTGCTTACCCTGCTGCGTACAGCCAGATCAGCCAAGCGTTTCCCCAGCCGCCTCCCATGATTCCACAGCAACAGAGAGAAGGTGAGTGCGCCGAATTCTGCTTTCTCTAAGGTTAACCCGTTTCGTGATGAAAAACTTAAAAAATAAAAAAAAGATGTGGGATTTCAATGGTCGTCACTCCAACAGCCATCAACCTCATCCAACGGGAAACAACAAATGTATCAGGTTAACGTAAAATGTGAGAATCGCAACACGCAGCGACAGCAAGTGTAACATAGTATCACACTGTATTGTGTATTAAACATTATATACAGACGTTAATAAATCCTCAGGCTGACTGAACGGCAGCGCAACATGTTCTGTGTGGATTAAGGCCGGCGTCAGACGAACGCAGTGATTGCCGCACAGTTTAACGTCCATCGTGGCATAGAATCATGAGCAATAGAGACCCACACACTAAGGGCCCTATTACATTCTTCGCACAATTTTAAACGCGTGCGCAAAAACGCATTAACGCGAGGGGCAAAACCCTTTGCGCAGAACGTCGTATTACGTTAACGCGGAGGGACCTGCGCCAGCATAATGTACAGCGCGCGTCCTATACTTAACATTGTGAGCGCAGATGCGTTTGTGCGCTGGTACGCGCATGTTATTACAATCTCAGCGCAACATTTAACGGACAACGTTTGCGCGCATAATTTTGACGCCTTTGAAAAGCTGGTGGTAACGGCAAATTGTAACAACCTGACCGTACCAAAATGCGGATTCACAACGGAGAACGACGATGCGCACGTTTTTTTGTACTAGATCTGTCAAAAATGACGGTCACTACCTTGTCTTCCGTCAGAACGTACGTCTGTTGTGCGCAGTCCGCACAAAAATGACTGACTCACGTCAAAAAATGACGGACTCGCGTCAGAAAATGACGGACTCGCGTACTTTGCGCGCATTTTTGCTCGTCGGCTTTACGAACGTTATTTTTTGATGGATGAAAAAATGCGCGGATTGTAATACCACCGTTAATTTTCGCGCGTCAATGCTTAATGCTGTGTGCGAAAAATCCTGCGCTTTGCAAGCGTTTTTGCATTAGGAATGTAATAGAGCCCTAAGTGCGTCCGCACTGAACTGCGCACGCACAGCGCACGTGGCAAACGGACGCAAGTTAGGCAAGACTGTAAAACCGCTAGAGAGACGTGCAGAGTGCGCCACGCCCGCATAGTGTTCTGTGTGTGTGATGACACGAAGTCAGACGCAGCGCATTTGCGACGTCCAGCACCTTGACGCACAAAATGGCTTTTCATATCATGTATCAATTTGTATCATTTTTCCTATTAATTCTGTTTCCCATAATTCCCCTTTTTTTTCTACGTCCGTCAAGAAAAACGGACCGTGTGGTGTCTGCAGTATCTTCCGTCAGTACGTCTGTTGTGCACGCACGCAGAGTGCGCTCAGACTGCGTTCGTCTGACATTAGCCTGAAAAGTACATAAAGCAGAAATAAAGAAAACAAGTTACCATCTCAGTGTGTATACTGTATATATGTAACCCTTTCTGTCCCTTGCACCGCCATCAGGCCGGCATGGGCACCATTTAGACATTTCATTGACGCTGGTGACAGGAAACTAGGCTTGTGCACCGATTTTTTTTTCGGTTCAATTCGGTTCGATTTTTCGGATTTTTAAACTTTTCGATTCGGCTCGTTTCGACCGATTTCTGTTTCGATTCGGTTCGGTTCGACTCGTTTTTCGGGTACATTTTTTTTCGGAATGTCGACCATCTTTCGTATTTTCGTGTCACTTTGCTCGTTTTTTGTATCGACTTTTCGTAATTTCGGAAATTTTCGTTTTTTCGGAACGTCTGTTCTCCTCGTTTCAAAGCAATAAATTTCGATTTGACACATTTCAAGTCCATTCGAAAATTCCGAAAATATTTCGTTTCGGCTCGGAAAACTTTTCGGATCTGACATTTTCGGATCTAAAAATTTTCGGAAAATCGGCCGCATCCGAAAACACGAATCGGGAAATTTCGTGAAAATTCCGAAATTCCGAAACCCGAAACGCACATCCCTACAGGAAACCTCAGCCTCCACGGTTGCTGGGAGATCGGGACATCTTCTTTCTCGTTTACAGTGGGGGTTATTCAGAGAGCACTGAAATGTTGCCGACATGCTCTCTCGTTCCTCGCACTTCCAGGAATCAAAGTTCCCCACCCTGCACCTTTTTCAGCACTCACCGCAGGGTACCCGTAGTGCAGGGAAAACCCGCCGAACACCCGCAGAAATCGCCGCAAAAACCACGCCAAACACAGCGCAGACCAGCCGCCGGAAAAAGCCGGCAAGCTGACGAATGGGGCAATGAAATAAATACATTTTAAAAAAAAAAACCACAGTACGCCTGAAAATTTCAAAATTGAAACGCTGAACGAAAACTACTGATCGAAAATGTCTGCAATTTACACATAAGATCCAATGAATGATAATATAAAGGTCTGTTACAGAAAAAAGAAAAAACCC
Organism: Leptobrachium leishanense; assembly: GCA_009667805.1. NCBI lineage: Eukaryota > Metazoa > Chordata > Amphibia > Anura > Megophryidae > Leptobrachium > Leptobrachium leishanense. Next base: position 50,568,231 of record CM019063.1, on the reverse strand, counting down.
TTTCATAAAAAATTAATTTTACTGAAAAAATCCTGAAAAATGCCTAAAAGATCCTAAAAAAAATCTATAAATAAAGAGACTTTTTACTGCAGATTAAAATAATAAATGGTTTATTAGATGTTGTGTAAAAACGGGAAAATTTATTAACATTGAAACCTATGGGATTCGCCTGATTAAACCTGCCGAATGAAAACAACGAACAGCAGGGCATTTCACTGACATTTCTCTGCTGTTCGGTGTCTCTGAACAGACGAAGCATAGCTTCTCTATGGGGGATTTCACTGCCGCCGAACAGCATCGTACGTGCAGGCAATTCGCCAAAAATTTGGCGAACTGCCTGCTCTCTGAATAGCCGAAAGGCCACGAAATGGCACCGTACACTAGGGATGTACACGCATTTTTTTTTTGTTTAGTTTAGTTTCGGTTTTTTAAATTTTCGTTTCGGATCGTTTAGGGCGATTTTCAGCTTGTTTCGGTTCGACTCGTTGTTTCGTATCGACTTTTATTTCGTGATATCGGAAATTTTCGGTCTTTCGGATCGTCTGTTCTCTCCGTTTCTAAGTATCTATTTCGTTTTGACTTAAACGAATGGTATTTCGGATGCTCCGATATTTCGGTCGATACGGAAATTCTGCTGATTCGTTCCTTCAGACGTATCGTTTTTTATGAAAGATCCTTTTTTTCTTATGAATATGCATTGCACAACTTTATTTAATCATATTAAAATGGTATAAAAGGAAAAAAAATGAAGAACACGATTTAAAAAACGCAAAAATACAGACCCAAATGGTCTGATATTAAAAATATAAACCAGAACAAAATGATTTAAAACGCAAAAAAAAGTAACAAAATTATCTGAAACGGAAAACAACTTACTAACAAGCCTGCCGTTATCCACATAATCAGTCTATTTTTTTCACATCGGGACCTTATGCTTATATAATATAACAAGCCTGCCGTTATCCACATAATCAGTCTATTTTCTTCACTTCAGGACCTTGGATAACGACAGGCTTGTTAGTACGTTGTTACTATCCAAGGTCCTGAAGTGAAGAAAATAGATCGATTATATGGATTAACGGCAGATTTACAATCCAAGGTCCCAATGTGAAAAAAATAGACTGATGATATATTTTCACATCGGGACCTTATGTAGTATAACAAGCCTGCCGTTATCCACATAATCATTCTATTTTCTTATGGATTGTACATGCTGCAGGATGGAATCTTTCATGCACTGCCCATTAGCATGAATCAATTATATGTGTCCAGGAAATCATGGCCAACCTGGCAACTCTAACCAATATCAAATAAATATGAACATGAATGACAAATAAGACAAATATTCATGACCTTTTAGGGCTATTTACATCAATAAAAATGTAATTTACAGCAAGAGCAGAGTATCTTATTAACAGCGAGCGATTTCTATCAACATTTATTATAGTTTACAGACTCATTGCTGGGAGTTTTATTGCTGTGCAGTTCTGTTATACACCCGCACATCCCAAATATATGGAGGAGCCCCTGAAAAAGACACCCGCACACCCTGAATATATGGAGGAGCCCCTAAAAAGACACCCGCACGCCCTGAATATATGGAGAAACCCCTAAAAAGACACCTGCACACCCTGAATATATGGAGGAACCCCTAAAAAGACAACCGCACACCCTGAATATATGGAGGAGCCCCTAAAAAGACACCCACACTCCCTGAACATATGGAGGAGCCCCTAAAAAGACACCCACACTCCCTGAACATATGGAGGAGCCCCTAAAAAGACACCCGCACGCCCTGAATATATGGAGGAACCCCTAAAAAGACACCTGCACACCCTGAATATATGGAGGAGCCCCTAAAAAGACACCCACACTCCCTGAACATATGGAGCAGCCCCTAAAAAGACACCCGCACGCCCTGAATATATGGAGGAACCCCTAAAAAGACACCCACACTCCCTGAACATATGGCGGAGCCCCTAAAAAGACACCCGCACACCCTGAATATATGGAGGAACCCCTAAAAAGAAACCAACATACCCTGAAAACATAGAAGAGACTCTGAAAAAAGCCTTACCCTGGTTGGAGGCACATGGTTCAATCATATTGAGAGGGTCATTGGGTTGTAGTCCTCAAAGACTCTCAAGGATCCATAGCCGGTCCTCATGAGGCCTTAGTTGACTTGTTAAACACCCACTTGACGGTCAAAATAGCATACTAGCCATACTGTGGAGCCATCCCTGGTTTTCTCCAAGAAAATCAGGGAATTCTTAGGATAATCCATGTTTGATGGAAGCATGGAGTCAATTAAGTGACTGTGTGTTTTGATCACGAATATACGATTGTACTGTTGGGCATCTTCCATTCCGGCAGGTCGGCTGCTTCCCTCAAAATAATGACGGCAGCTACAATGAAATTTTACCTAAGGAAAAACAAGGTTTGTGAGGGCCCTGACAACGAGCAACAGCACTAGTGGCCTGTTCTGTAGTGGGTCTCCGCTCAGGTCTTACAAGGTTTTTGCTTGATGGCGCCATTGAAAAAGAATATTCCATATGCAAATCAGATGCTATCACCAGAAAGGGTTCCCAGAACTGAAATGCCAAGGCAGTCCTCTCTGCATGAGAGGTGAAGCAACTTCCGACTATTGTTTCAGCCTCCTTAGACCTTGTTTGGAGGGCATAGCTGACACTCGTCAAGGCACCTCGATCAAGGTGTCCACGTCTGGATTACCCTGTATACCTTAGAGTGAGGATCCTGACAACGGGTAACAGCACCAGTGTCCTGCTCTACGCTGGAGCCCCACTTAGGTCTCACAAGGTTTCTCACCTTCCCCAGCTCTTGCACGGATGGTTCTCTCTCTTTGTCAGAGAGTGTTAACGAATCTAGACAATTTATTTCCTCGTTATCTGGTTATGAAAATGTTCGGATGCCGGAAAACTAGGAATCGGAGTTCTTAGCTTTTTTACGAGCGCCACTGCTTACCACGATGGAGGCTTTGATAGGCGTGGGGAGTGAACGGGGTTGATGTTTTTTTCCTAATTGAGAAATTCTGGCCACAAGCCGTAAAGCAGGACATTAGGCAGATACAAGACATGTTCTGTATGGACGCGAGGAAGTCGATAATAATAATCGCAGCAAAGAGAAATTATGTAAATGTGATTTTTTTATTACGTCTCTCTCCTCCAACATGTCTCACTTGGAAACATATACAATTAGCTGCCAGGAATTTAATCAGTGTAGGAGGAAGGAGCTTCAGAGCATATCTCAGGAAGACATCCTGATGGGACCATGAAATACATGGAAATGTTGTTTTACAACAGCATATTATCATTCGAGCTACTCCTAGCAAACCATAGACTGGTAGTAAATCTTTGGGTCACCCGACTCAAAATCCTTGTCTCCAAACCAGACTCCTACGTCGTGTGAAAAGAGTCATTTACCTTCAGACGCCCAACTCGTATACCTTTCACATTACTGAAGTAGCCGTGCCAGTTCAAAGAATCTAGATCCGGCCTTTCAGATGTTTCTGAACTGCAACTCCCATGATTCTCTGACCATCTATTGCATTGAAAGAATTCTGGAAGTTGTAGGCATCAACATCTGGAGGGCCGCAAGTTTGACAGTCGTTTTTCGTCACGGACAGAGTCGAATTTATATGCCATGTGCCTTAATTTCTAAATATTGACCCTGAAATAGTAACATTTAGCCGGACACCCAACTCATCACGACCACTTTATCTCTTGAAAGTGGTCAGGATTTGAGTAGTGCCCCTCCTTCCCCACCGTTGCCCTGATGGTGGTAGAGAAGCAGGGTGAAGTGGAGGAGTTTCCTCCACCCCATCCAGCATCACCAGCAGCTGGGATTTTGAATTTCCCGGCTGTTGGTCACCAGATCGGTCACTAGTGACGTCAGTATGCAGAGAGTATGCCGGCATTAGCCTCTGAGATCGAATACAACAGCGAACATGCTCAAAGAGGAAGTGATGGATCGTATCTGCGCATGTATGGGTTGGTCTGTGTGACATGAGGCATTTGGACTTGGGGCGAATGGTGTCTATGTAATCTGAGTTATACATGAATAATGCTATTGTCTATTGTTATGGTCCATGTGTATCTGTTTATCTGCTGTATATTTTGAGGAGTTGTTAATCTTCTTTGTCAGGCAAACACTGCCTCGTTATTTGTTGTTTTAATCTGTAATCTATTTGTCAATCACTATTGCCATTGTCCTGCCTCATTTAGAAATGTTATGCAATGAGTATTTCACTGTCTGTACTTAATCTAATTATGTTTCACATTCCAAGAAGCAGAAGGAACAGAAACATGAGAATCCCTCAAAACATTTCCATGGGGAGGTATTATGTATGTAAACAACCCATATATTTGACCATATAAAATATGCGTGCCTGTCCCCAATTAAAAGAGTTCCATTCTGACCTTGAAAGACCCCAGATCTACAGCCTTCTCTTATTTCTGGGGGATGCTATCAGGCTCTCTACGTGTCCCGGTCTTTGAGCTTCACCTGAGGACTGGAGAAAGGCAGGAGAGTCTGGCTGAGGAGAACAGGGAGGTCCAGCAAGGAAGTGGCATTGGCAGATGTGACCGTCCGGGTACTGAGATCTGTTACAGTCTGATCCATCATTCTCAGCAGGCGCTATGGAACCTATGTGCAAATAGTGCGCAAGTCCCTTAATGGTGTCCAATTTGTGGTCCCTACATTATACATGTTGCGTAGGAGCGCAAATTGCACAGTAAAGCTTCAGGGACCTCCGTGTTCACGCGTCCCTGAGCTGAAGAGGAGGAGCAGCGCAGTGAGGGACAAAATGTGAGTAAAGTCACCAGAAATAAAAAAGCATTTACGGGTGGCGGCTGTCAGCAGGATCTGCCCTTTTATTTAAGGGGATAAAGGGGGAGGGGTCGGTTTTTACTAGAGTGTCCCTTTAAGATAGTTTGTCCACTTGTAAGATGTCTTCGCGTCGGCCATTTTTTGGGTGGTCGACTTCCAAAGAAATAATACTGTATATAGATTACTCTTAGAAAAAATAAAAAGAGCAACTAAGCTTTTGCGGTTGCAGAAGGACGGCAAACTCATACTGTTTGTTAATTAGCACGTTTTACGATGTGTAATTATTTATAGGTGACAGTATTTTTTTCTTTTCTGAAAAATGGCATCAATCATTAAGCCGCAGTTTCCTAAAATGTCACCGCCATCTTACTGAACTTGAAAATCGACCATTAAATATGCAAACCTGGTTTTATAACGTCTACGTTGGAAGCTATTGACATTTGGTGTGTCTTTTGATGGCTCGTCTCCATCGGAGTATCAAGTTCTCATTTTGATTCATGGAGGAAGAGGCTCAGATATATGTTGGTGATGAGCAGAGAACGAGGTTGTTAAATTACTGCTGCGTTTCATTAACGCTTATCTGCCCACAATGCGCCGTGGACGTCGAGGGTATCAAGGTGGGGGGAGTTTTGTTACACATATAATGCAGCACGCGGCAAGTTAGTATAATCTTAGCAGGCGCATGATGGCTAACAACATGATGGCTCAAGAGCTTTGGGTGTCAGTGTTCTTTTCATACGCCATGCCCAGGTTTGGCCTTCTTGAGATGTTCGGCATGTGTTGGGTTGCTGACTTTGCAGGAGTAACTCTGCTATTGTGTCTCCTAATATTCTGTCGTGTGTTATGTCGACCTGGTCACTTCCCACCAAACCAATGAGTCAACTTACCCATTGGATATTTTGGATATTTTGCAAAGTCAACTTACCTTCTGCTCTGAGCCAGTTAGCCAGGACAATGGTTTTGGTGGCCTTCCATCTCAATGGGCATTACTTATGGGGTTATACGGGGAATTTCCCTGTACGGTGCAAATTTGGAGCCATTTGGCTATTCAAAAAGCAGACAGTTCACCAAATATTCAAATATTCCTGGTATTAATAAATATTTATTAAACCGCTTATTCTTTTAATTTGCCGGCAAAAGTTTTGTTTCCGATTTTTTTTTAAAATAGCTTTTTTTCTCTGTAACAGACCTTGTTATTATTCTTCATATGACCTTATGTGTAATTTTCATGTATTTTCGTGCAGTCCTTTTTTTCCAAACAGCTTTTCAAAGTCATAGTGGTTTCTTTTGTTTGGTTTTTTTACCCCGTTCATCGGCTTGTCAGCTTTTTTCGGCGGTTTTGTGGTAGTTTTCGTTTTGATTCGCTGGTTGTTTGGTGGCTTTTCCCTGCACTTCGGGGACCCTGCGGTAAATACTGAATACACCGCAGGGTCGGGGAATTTGATTCTCCACAGTGCGAGGAACGAAAGAGCACCGAAATTCCGGTTGTCCTCATAAATAGCTATTGTGGTGTAAAGATCTGAAACTGGTGTAATGAGCAAGAATATTCTCCAGGATTTCATGGCAATTGCATTCCTTTTACCACCAAAAATGGTCCAAAAATATATCTAAGCGCGTAGTCAGCAATATATCGATTTGATACAAGACTTGGAGCCCAATAATTTCACTATTTGGCTACAAATTTGTGGACCCCTTTCTAGTCAACAACATAGAGATCCCTCGCCCCTGGAAATACTTAACTTATCCTCAAGACTACTTCATTTTCTGAAAACGTGCACATTCAATTTCATAATTTTTGGTTTGTCTGAAAATTTTGGTTTATCTGGAAGTTTCTTCAAAGAAAAGCTTGTTTATTCGGCATTTCTGATCATAAATGCTGCCAATCTCTACGCATTTTTTTCAAGGGATGCACCCATTTCTCAAAACACCCCTGAAAGTCATCTTTTGTCAACATAGCGTCATTCATTCATTTTTGGAATGTTGAATTCAACCACAAACTTTTTGAGAATGGTTTGAGGTTCCTGATCTAGAAACCCCTTCGCCTTGGCCACCATGGCCTCATCCTTGGATGTGCGGGGGTTACTCTCTTTGTGGTTCATCGCAAATGTCAAAATGTCCAAACCTGAATCTGCTAAATGTTTTGTGGACCTCCTGGAGACTTGGGGCTTCATCAAAAGTTGGGTTTGAGATTTTTAAAGCACTGTTTCTCAGAGAAACCATGATGAAATCGGTAGAGCGATTCTACACGCCAACCACTGCAACATTTTGAGTCACTGTGCATCTTCATGATTGTCTGTGGGGATATTGTTTTTTTTACAAGTATTAAAAGATTTAGGCTTTCTTGGGTTAAAAAAACATAGTTGTCCTCATTAGTTTATTGATTTTTAGCCTTACTTTTGGTCCTCCCCCTTGTAGAACATTTGGACCCTGAAAAATTGACTTTACTTAGAATTCACAGCTTACTTTCGTAGAATGCTTGAGAATGAAATCCCATCTCCAGACAATCTCTCCCTGTAACCATCACCCAGCCTCCAATTCTTCATTAAGATTTAAATAGAAGCGCGGACCTTTGAGACTCTGTCCTAGAAAGCAAACCATATGAGCAAAGGACCATTACCTGACATCGCGGGAGAGATTCAGTTCTCAGAATTGTGACATTTTTAGGGCATCCGGTGGGCAGAAGGTCCTAGACATATCACAGTCTGTTTCATATAAAATGCCAAGAGAGCATTTTAATTAATTTAATCTGGATTTTAAAGGAGGGCAAGGGGCTGCTATCCCACTGACATTGTGTTGCAAATCAACACATTTCAACATAGAAGTGTTCAATCCCACAGCAAAACCTCAAACACACGGAAACCACAGCAGCAAATTAATCAAAGTAACCCCACAACACCTTATTAATCACTGTAAAATGCATACGCTGACCCAACAACTGCTTATTAATCATAGTAATGCATGCACTGACCCCACGGTAACTTATTGATGACAGTAACACACACGAACACAGAATACCAAACAATGTGTTACCCGAAGTGAAACAAACACTGACTGCGCAGAAACACCTTCATCACGTTTGCCAACTGATCGTATGAGCTTCGACTCATGAATCCCAACTCGTTCAATGTTACATTGGGTTTAAAGGTTGTGTCTGAGATAAGTGTCAGGTGCAGGTGAACCAAGGAGGTCCGGGATGCAGTGACACATGGGAGACGCAGATGAAGTTTAAACCGGAGTTTATTGGAATAAATCGGAATACAGACAAAGGATTGTATGCTGAAGGTGCAAAGTAAGGGAGAGGGGTAGGGCAGGAAAAGAGTGGAGAACACAAGGCAAGGAGGGCAGACAGATGTGGGGAGTACTACAACAGGACGGGCTAACATGACAGAGACACAGAGGGAAACCCACCAGGAGATATACAGGAGGCACAGGCAGCAGACAGGAGGGACAGGAAAATGGCCGGCTTGGAGCAGGCAGGATCACTGATAGCAGAGGGCACGGCTGGAGACTAGATGGGAACATGGCTGGAGGATCTGGTTGGGTACACAGCGGGGGATTTGGATGGGTACATTCCAGGAAATGTGCTGCCATGGTGTTTCAAGTCAGAGCAGCACCGGTTTGGGCCTTCCTGCAGCGGCATGAGCCATGACAATAAGCACAAAATCCACACTATTATACAGTGGTAGGTCTCAAATCCAAACCTGGAAATCAACAAGGAAAAGACACTTGTTGTCCACTCTTGGTCTCATCATCTTGTCAAGAATATAGTTCCTAGCTCTATAACATCTGTGGGCAGCATCAGGCATTTCAGTTTTTGTTGACTTTCGTGGATGATCTAAAGAGGACATCTTCCTTTCCTGGAAGTCAAACATTGTTTATTCTTGGTCTGTAGGCCAGAGTTCTAAATGGGGGTTTTTGATACTCATCAAAATAATGATATGCAGAATCATTGGCATCTTCAAGGCTCTGTAAACATTATAGGACTAAGCCAACACAGACCGACAACCCCATCAAGGTAAAGACACAAGATGTCCAATCATGAACAATTTTGGTCTCTTCATATGGTCAAGAAAATAGTTCCCTGCTCTATAACATTTGTGAGCAGCTTCAGGCACTTCAGTTTTTGTTGACTTCAATTATAACAAGAGATCAAGATGGCAGCTGATCCAAGGAGAACATCTCCCCTACCTGAAGGCCAAAGATTGATTATTCTTGGCCTGTAGGCCTAAGTTTTAAATGGGGGTATTCAAAAGCAACAAAATGAGATCCAGTGTCGTTGGTTTATTCAAGGCTCTGTAAATGTTATGGACTAAGCCAACACAGACAGAAAACGCAACAAAGGTAAAGGCACGAGTTGTCCAATTATGAACAGTTTGGTCTCATCATCTGGTCAAGAAGATAGTTCCCAGGTCTATAACATCTGTAGGCAACATCAGGCTTTTTGGTTTTAAGTTGACTTCAATTACGACAAGTGGACAAGATGGCAGCTGATCCAATGAGGACATCTTCCCTACCTGAAGGCTAAATGTTGATTATTTTTGGTCTGTAGGCTGGTGTTCTAAAATGATATGTGATACTCAATGACAGCAAATGGTGGCAAATAAATGTGGAAGCCACCACTAATAAGTCAAGGCTTAAACGTTCATCATGAATATACCTCATCCTCATAATTGATTATTTCTTCGATGTAATGGTTGGCAAACCAGCAACTGGAAGATTCTGATCAACAAATGTATGGCGCTCTACAGCTCTTTATGTCTACTAGTGGACTAACTGTTCTACAAGACCTAGGCCCCTATTCAGACCCTGCAATTAAGATAAAGGCTGGGCGTTCCTGAACATTTCTAATCCAACAAGCACACACAGAGCTTGCGGCCAGGTTGCGCTTGGCTCCATGGACTCTTCTACATTCTAGGAACAGATCCCAGTGGCGACACTTTCATTATCGGTTTGTTACTCCTGACTATTCCAACCCAAGCTTCTAGGTCAATGGCTCAGTCGGAATAGGTAGGGCAGTAGGAAGTCAGTAAGAGATATCAACTTGTGATTATTTTTCCCTTTAGTGTCTCCCTTAAACCACCTAGTTGAAAATATTTATTGTGTATCTGTCTTCATTGATATTTGTCAAATGTGTATATGTACGTATGAATGTGTGGGTTTATGTCCCATCATCGTCACCCTTGGCTAAAGCCGATGCACTTGCGGTCAGGTCAAGAATAGCTCGCTACAGGTAGCAAATAATCGATGGGCGTAAATTAAAAAATAGCCTTAGAGCTTGAGGTCTGTCACATTCAAAGTTGGGTTCTAGTCGGCAATGCCAAGACATTCACCATGGAAAGTGTTAAAGTCAATAAATTATGTGTGTGAACTAAAAAGAACTTACAGCTCGAGATCTATCACAATGATGGTTGGGTTCTTGTCGGCAATGCCAAGCCATTCGCCGTGGAAAGGGTTAAGGTCAAGTAAACATTTTTCTGTTGATTTCCTCTGCTCGTACACCCTCCACTTTCGATTTACTGTTCCCAGACATTCACCGTGGAGAGGGTTAAAGTCAACAAAATATGGGTATAAACAAAAAAAAACTTAGAGCTCGAGGTCTATCACAATCATGGTTGGGTTCTAGTTGACAATGCCAAGCCGTTCACCATGGAAAGAGTTAAGGTCAATAAATTATGTGTGTGACTATAAAAAAAAATTAGAGCTTGAGGTCTGTCGCATTCAAAGATGGGTTCTCGTTGGCAATGCCAAGCCATTCTCCGTGGAAAGGGTTAAGGTCAACAAAAGTTGGGTGCAAACAAAAAAAAACTTAGAGCTCGAGATCTATCACGATCATGGTTGGGTTCTAGTCGGCAATGCCAAGCCTTTCACCATGGAAAAGGTTAAGGTCAATAAATTATGTGTGAACTAAAAAGAACTTACAGCTCGAGATCTATCGCGATGATGGTTGGGTTCTTGTCGGCAATGCCAAGCCATTCACCGTGGAAAGGGTTAAGGTCAATTAAACATTTTCTGTTGATTTCCTCCGCCCGTACACCCTCCACTTTCGATTTACTGTTCCCAGTCACCTCTGAACCCGTGTGGTTTGTGTGAAATGTGGAGATCAGCTGTTCCTTCTCAAAAAGCCCTCATAGCAAATTAGTGGGGAAAATTGTGCTTAGCAAATATTCATTAGGACTTCATTTTCTATTAATACAGGAAAGTGCTCTGGGCCCCTAATTGTAATCACGCTGAGACAGAGGAATTTTAATGTGCTTTAAATGGGCATCTGTCAGTCTACTGATCTATCTTCCCCACGACTGCCAGTGAGGTGAATGAATTATATACAGTGAAAGGCAAGGAGTGGGTGGAGGGCTCCCTAGCGTCCCCCACCGTTCATTCTGCCAAACGCATTCTGAGACCTGACAAAAATAAAAACTAGGCTTGTGTGTAGACTGTCTGGAAACCTTTTGTGTATGTGATAAAAAGAATGATAAAATATTATTGTGTGGGTTACAGTCACCCAACAAGAGCTCGATTTAATTCTATTGACCAATTTTTTGAAAATAAATCCAATTTTTTTTTAATATATCCGCTAATTCAGTTGAAAAAAATTAATCGGGGCCAATATTCAAAGAATGCTGCTGCTCTCGAAAAAGCTGACTGGTAAAACACCTAAAAAAGCTCATTTTCGGTCAGCATCATACAGATTTTTGCCGGTAAACATGACTAGTAGAAAAATTCAATGTTTTTAAAAAAATAATTTTGGTTTTATTACATTTATTTTTTTCTGCCTGAAAATCCATTTATCGGCACCTTTCTGCATTTGTAATTTTTACAGTAATCGGCATATCAATAAATTAGAATTTAATCGATGAAGCCTATATTTCCATTGAAAAGTATGGCCGCGAGAGAGGCCGAATTTTTATTGGTAATAGAAATGCCGGTAAACTCGGATTTGAATCTCCATTTTCCGAAAACTGGTTGAAATGCAAAGCCTGATTTTGACCATCGCTCCATATTAAGTTGAGCCTCAAGTTGTGTAAACACAGTCGGTCCCCTTACACGACCCTTATGTCTGATGTGCTCCAAAATCAGTGCTCCTTCTAGTTTTGATACGTATGCAGGACTTTGTGACATTAATAATTCTAACACGAAAATTCTACATTTGTTTTGTGTGATATAGAGTAGTTATGTGTAAAGAACAAGTGGAGAAATGGTCATGGAAACCATTGGAACATTGAAGTTTAGTACTCCATGGATAGCAGGTTGAGAAGTTCAAAGAAAAACTCATCGATGAGTTTGGTTCCCTTTCAATATGTCCTCGAGCCATTAAAGTCACATTGACCCTACCCATCAATGCTTAATACCATGGCTTGGAGAGTTATCCCAAACCACAACATACATTAGACCCAGCTCAAGGTGCCATCATCACACAATTAAATGGGAATACCTAGATAGCCAAGATCATAGACCATGACAGTTTAGTTCTCATAACATTATAGTAAAAGGAAAATGTCGGTGTTGACCTCAGTCATCATTGGTTGGTTGGTTTAAGTGGGCAGATTACCAAAGACTTGTCATCATAAAACAGGTCCACCATGATAATGCTCTAGCTCCTAAGGGGATAAGGATAGCTTATGGGGACAAACAGGTCACTTCTCACTGTGAATGTGCCTCTTCTCGTGGTCTCAGTGGAATTGAGCAAACTCTAAAGTTTATAGGAGTGGTGGCCACATCATTTTCTTTCGGTGAAGGATTCACTCTTACCACATGGATTGGTTGATGTTGTCTTGACACATTGATGACTGTACTGCGTATCTCAATCTCACCTCCTCTCCTTCACATAGCCTTCATTTTATACATATGTGTTTTTTTTCCATATTTTTCCAGGACCAGAAGGCTGCAACCTGTTTATCTACCATCTGCCCCAGGAATTTGGGGATGCCGAGCTGATGCAGATGTTCCTGCCTTTCGGTAATGTCATCTCCTCGAAAGTGTTTGTGGATCGGGCGACAAACCAAAGTAAATGCTTTGGTGGGTAAAGATAATAAACAAAAAAAAAACCTATGAATTTTCGATTCTTCCAAGGAAAAGGGCTTTTCACTAAATACTTAATTTTTCAGAATGCTTTTTAGAATTTAATTTTTAATTATTATTATTATTATATTTTTGTTCCTCCCTTGTATGTTTCATGCTTAAACCTTGCTTTTGTTTTAGATATTTTGTTGAGTATTGATTTAAAAAGGTGAACCTGGAGGAAGTAGACTCCCGGTGAAGTTTTTGATTGACAGCATAGCGTGTATGAACGCAAAATGAGGCTGAAGTCAACTGTGCCACGTGGTACCTGGGGTCGCCAACCCTGGCACACGACTACTTGTATTACTGGCTTATTCCTGGCCGCATTGGCTCTAGGTGTCCCATCGAAAAGGGTAAATGTTAACGCTTAGGTCTCTGTCTTTGATTTGCCTAATGAGCTGTGGTTTAGATGTCAAGCTCTTAACCTCAAAACTCCGGGCATACGCAGGACCTTCTTGCCCTGGTAATGTTTGTTCTGCTTCGGAAAATTGCTGTGGTCATCTTTTGTTAAACCTTTCATGTTACTACTTCGATCCTAAAGTTACAAAGGTAAAAGAATGATGAAAATAATATCAACAACTCTGATTTAAATATTAATTCTTAGATAAAGACAAAGCTTGAGGTACTTCTAAACGACAAATTGTATAATGGTGTGAGATGTTGGCGACGCTCATCAAAATGTCTTCTCATCGTTTTGCGGACTAATTGCCTTTTTACTTCCAGTATCATCCGGAACGTTTAGTAATGGTCCACCACTGAAACAATTCTAAATGACAGCCAACTACGCGATCCAAAGGGTGTAGTTGGCAGTATCTTCATGGTTTCAACGTTCGACCGTCCATACATTTGGTGTCAAGAGTAGACTAGCGCCAAACTGACGGTTTGGCATTGGGATTCTCAAAACAGTCCACGGATTAGACCCCTTGGTTGTCCTAAAAATAACATCGAGCAGTAGGCATGTGCATTCTTTTTCGTCCGAATTGATTTCGGATCAATTATGGGCATTTCGGCGATTCTGGAGCATCTGAAATTATGAATTGCCAAAAATTTTCGGATCAATTCAAAATCATTTTCCTATCTGAAAAAAAATTGCACTTTTTGTGCAAAACTAGCCCTAACCTTAACCCTAATCCTAATACAAGCATAGACAGTAACTGAACACTCATTTTAACAGTAAGGATGTGTAGGGGTAGTATAAAGTGGGGGAGGATAGAGGAAGTAAAAAGAGCAGGTTGAAAGGGGAGAAGGAGTGTATAGGGGGTACGGGGCTAAAATACAGTCTCCTGCTAAATTTCAAACATTGCTGAAAAATTGTCAGATTTACCTAAAATTTTAGATCGATCCAAATCGGCAAATTCGGGAAAATTCCAAAAGTTTGGATTCCAAAACTTGCCGAAATGGACTGAACTTTTGGGCTGTGCACACGTCTATTGTACAGTTGTGATATATTTCTGACAATGAGTCAGCCAGTATTAACTTCAGAAGAAGACGTCCATAATTGAGAAATAGTCATGGCTTCTCAAGCGTGATAAAATGGCACCTGGGAGGATGGACAGGCAGTCAGAGTCAAATCAGGACTGGTTGTTGTGAGGCAAAATTTAAAAATATCCTGCAGGTTTGCGTGCACTTGGGCAACTGGCTAATTTAGAGGCATTCGTACTGTAGCACCAGCAACCCTCTCTGATGCCCTATGAACCAGTGGAGAAATTGTACAATACCCTAAAATCCCAGCACCTTCTTACTGGTGTAGATGGTCTCAAACCAGGGAAATCAAGCTGCTTTTATCACTTAAAAATTGCTTTATAGTAATTTTATTAGTTTGAAGTTCAACCTAGTGTCTGGCAAAGAGTGATCTACATGGCCGATACTTCCATAAGGAGTCTACCATGGGGTGTTCCAAGTGGTGGACGCAAAAAGTCATTTTTGTTTTATATGATCCTTTGTATGATAAACCTGCATGTTCACCTTGGTCTCTGTTCCTCAGAGAAGGGGATCATGTTCCCAAAGAAGACCCTTAAACAAAGAGAGCTGACTCTTGAAATAGGCAAATTATCACTCGAACTGCCACCCATGCTAGAGTAGAGGGATGGGAGAGGGCACACACTTTCACCTCACTCGGAAAACCTCATGCTCTCCCCATCTCACACAAAAACCATACAATCTCACTCAGTAGCCACATGCTCATTTCCATCTCACTCAGACACACACAGGCATCTTGACACACACACGCATTCCACCCATTCACGCACATTAGACTTGTGCACCGATTTTTTTTTTGGTTCGATTCGGTTCGGTTCTTTTCGGATTTTGTAAATTTTCGTTTCAGCTCGTTTCGACCGATTTCCGTTTCGGTTCGTTTCGCTTTTGTTTCATTTTTCGTATCGACTTTTTTTTCGTAATTTCAGAAATTTTCGTGTTTTTCGGAACGTCTGTTCTCCTCGTTTCAAAGTGTCTATTCGTTTTGATGTAAACTAATGGTTTTTCAGATCTGATATTTCTGTCGATACGATAATTCTGTCGATACGATAATTCTGCCATTGAGATTTCTCATGTTTTACAAGAAGGATACATTGAGATTTCTCTGGTTTCCCGGAAGGTTACATTGAGATTTCTCTGGTTCCCGGGAAGGATACATTGAGATTTCTCTGGTTTCCCGGGAAGGATACATTGAGATTTCTCTGGTTTCCCGGGAAGGTTACATTGAGATTTCTCTGGTTTCCCGGGAAGGATACATTGAGATTTCTCTGGTTTCCCGGGAAGGATACATTGAGATTTCTCTGGTTTTGCAAGAAGGATACATTGAGGTTTCTCTGGTTTGCCAGGAAGGATACATTGAGATTTCTCTGGTTTTCCAGGAAGGATACATTGAGATTTCTCTGGTTTTCCAGGAAGGATACATTGAGGTTTCTCATGTTTTACAAGAAGGATACATTGAGATGGGAATGACAGAATCAGCGATATAACCAAAAAATACGTTGTCTGAAATTACTGAAATGGAACCGAAATCAGGAATGGAGCCGAAATTACGAATGGAACGAAAATGATTTTCGATTTTACACATTTCTAGTCCATTCGAAAATTCCAAACAAATTTTCATTTCGTTTCGGAAATTTTTTCAGATCTGCCATTTTCGGATCTGAAAATTTTCGGAAAATCGGCCGAATCCGAATGCACGAATCGGGAAATTTCATGAAAAATTCGGAAATTCCGAAACCCAAAACGCACATCCCTAACGCACATCAACATTGCTATCAACACACGCAAACAGTTCTCTCCCACAATAAAGGCTGGGCGATTTCTTAGATTTAGCGCAGTTTAATTGAGGTCGAACTTGATTTTACTCTTACGAAAACCTAGGACTCTGGATTCATATAAAGGGAGCATCCATTCCAAACAACGGCCGAGCAGAGCTGATGGGTTCAGCCAGTGTTTGGTTCCTGTCAAACCTGTCGACTCTGCTCTGTCGATACTCGACATGGATGCTTCGTCAACTAAAAAATCCAGAGTCCTCGATTTTTGGAAGAGTAAAATCAAGGTCAACCTCGACCTGGACTAGATTGTGTTAAATCGAGGCAATCAACCAGCAATATCTATAATACACGTCCCTGATCACACAGCAGCAGTTTACAGAGGGTGGAGCAGCAATATGGACCTCCTTTGTACCCATAAACCCTTGCACTGGCCCTAGCGCTCTTTGTATCATGAAACATTGCTGGTTGGGGCATGGTTAGAAAATAAATTCCATATGCGTTGTATGTATGCATTAAACGTACATTATTAATACTATGTACTAAGTATTAAATGTAAGAAAAAAACAAATAAAAACCACCCACTTAGCAACGGATCCTGCAATCACTATTGTCACTGTATTTGGCAAAGAGCGAAACGAGTCAACCAATCAGGAGCTACTCTTCACCGGCAGTTGAGAATGTAAGAATCCTTGACTTAGCATTGCTACTCGACACTTCATAGCAGAACTGCTTTTGGGGCTGCTGTTCAATGGGATCATTGGCAATGTTGTGAGCATTGCGATCATCCATTCATGGAGTTCTGGTCCACACAATCAGCCCGGAGAGGTTGGGAGTTGCAGTCTCGCCCTAGCAAGCCTATCTTAATTAAATGTTGGAGGATGGAGAAAGTCTAAGCATCTTGAGGAGCGCTTACCACCTGTGGGGTTTTATCAGATCCTTACAGACACTGTGTATAGAATACACAATGTATGAAGAAATCAGGGCCGGCATGACAGTAAGCCAAATCAGGCAGCCGTCTCGAGGCATCCTGCTATGATCGACTTCTTGCTGCAAGTGTAATGATAAAACAGGCACCTCTTCCATTGCCGACTATGGCATTTCAGATGCCCCGAGCTGAAGTGGAAGAGCAGCCCAGCGTCGAGGGAGAAAAGGTGAGTATTAAAAAAAATAGAAGAAAATAATTGGGCAGAGGCTACACGCAACTTCTGCCCAATTATTTAAGGGCAAAGAAAGAAGGGCCAGTTTTTAATACCACATCTCTTTAAATACGTGTCATGATTTACTAGATCCCAGTCATGTGAGGTACTCTACGCAATAAACAGAAACACCCCTAGAATGCCCCCTCTTACCTTCTATTGAGAACAGTTAGGTTTTAGTGGGAAGATATGAGGATGACTTTATCCTGACGTTTTTCAGTGGGGACCAGTATTCCCATTTCGATGTAAACACATGGGCTGATGCTTGCAATCATATTATCAGCATGTAGGAAACATGGCCATGGTAGTGACAGTCCTGCAGCTGAGATAGATAAATTTACTTCCTTCAAATCTGTGGCTACAGAGATATCATGATCTAGAATCTCTAGGAATTCACAGATCATGGCGTTTATTTGTTGGTGAAGAAGAGGACGCGGTCCACCACATTATCGTACAGAGCACTGGCTTGGCCACCATATTAAACTGATTCCTGTGATGTCCTGGTCTGGCTCAAGAATAGTTCATACAGTCATAATATTGGCATTCATGTTCCGAACCCCTTCACTACCAAGCGATTTTCCATAAAACCACAGGCAGGACCCTCTGTATATGATCACTGTAGATAAGTGTTATTTGACGGGTGGGGGCTCCCTTTACTTGCCATAAGGTTCTACTGAGTTCACACTGCAGTTTGGGCTTCATGTTTCTTTGAAGGAAAAATGGATCTCAAAGCTTTCATACCGTTTCAACACATCGACTGTCATGTCCAACATGTTGACACTTTAGTGGCACATTCTTTAGCCCATTTGCAAACTAATTTCTTGGCCTTGTACACAAACCCTTTGCATTATTCCAGAAAAAGACCAGATTGAGTTTAGGTAACGCGCGGCACCTGCAGGAACTTTTGAAGATCGAGTATACTCGATCAAGGTAGTGAAGGAGTTAGCCTGTTCTAATTACTGCTTGGAGTTAACGTGCAGTCAGACAGGAAAGCCCAACCGAATCTCTACTCAACCTATATCCAATATGGCTTCGGGTCCAAATCCCGACAAGCAAGTTTCCGATGGCCAGCTTCAGGAAGTTGGCTGTGAAGGGAACTTGGCATGTCAGACACTTGTCCTGACGGGATTTTGGCCTTCGTGAAGTTGTCCGTCGGGAACTCTGTTGCAAAGATTTTGTCCGGTACCCATCCAATATATATCCAGTACCAATGGGGAGGACCACCAGGAGGAACATAAGCGTGTCTGCAGTTATTCACCAAGTTATAAGTTGTATGTGTTTGATAAGTTTCTGTTGTCTTACAATCCCTTAACGTTGGGGGTCTGCTGGGAGGCAGGTGGTCTTAAATGCTGCAGGGGTAAGATAGCACGCCCCATGACTTTTTGGCCCTCCTCCAACCCAACTCCCTTCCCAGCAGGACAATCAATATCATGAGTTTGGGCGGCCCATTTGCAGAAGCTATACCATCTTGCACCATTTAACCCCGCCTGCCATGAGGACTGCATAGTGCGCTCTGCTGTGTTAAGGGGTTAACATGACTTAAACCACTGAAATTCGAGACTACAGCTGCCCCCATCCCTTGGGAGCTCTCTGTGACATTATCCATTACATTCGGCAGGAGAGGAGCAGATATAGGGAGTAAATGTGAATTGTCCGTTTGTGAATGTTATGGTTTTGTCCGGGATCGACTGGCTTCTCTTTTTTTGTAGCTAAACAAACACTGCTTTTGAAGTTGGCATCAGGCAGCGCAGCCGTCTCTTCCGCGCAGCCACATCCCATGAAATTGCACCGTCTTTATCCCGATATCACAAAATTGCAGCCGCTCCGTTTAGCCTTCGCTTTAAGGGGAATAGAAATAAGATGACATGTTATACAAACCGTCTTTCAGCCACTGCTTTCTGATTCTTCTGGCGCATCGCTCGCATTCACGGATATCTATAAAGCTGCAGAGAACTAGCAAAAGGTGTATGTATGGAATTCAAGGCGCACTGTTAATTGGTTCAAGGCCGAAAATGAGGAATTTATGACAAAAAATAAATAAATAAAATACCCCCACCCCATAACAGTGAGAATTTGCCACAGCTGCTCGAAGCTTGACCAGGTCACCAATTTGCTGCAGGTGCCTGTTGTGTCTCAACTTGTACGGTGGTATATTATACCGTTACGCTTGATCTATACTTTGTAGATGAGGCACCAATGTCTCAGCTGGTGAATAAATCAAGTAGGAGGTGGAAGGAAAAGATCATCAGATATCAGAACCCGGAGCTGAGTGATTTTAGAAATGCAAACATCACGTAACACTTAAAAAACTGAAAACTCCGCTGTCTTCCCATGATGAAGAGGGCAAATCCACTACCTCTTCTCGCCAGGACTGGAAAGACACATAGAACAAATAGTTCTGCTGTATCCTTCCACCCCGTTGCATGATTCTGCGAGCTTGCACTGGAATCCAATGACGATGCTAACACTTGTTAAATCCTACGGCTCCACTCGGAAATGTCTTTGGCTCCAATGCTATTCTGAGTTGAGTCACAAAACGAGTTGAAAAAACGCAAAAGAGCAGACACAATTGCACAGCCATGGAACAGGGCCTTCAGGGTCTGGGTGCATGCTGAAACCACGAGGGGCCAACCTCAAGTTTCAGTCAAGTAATAGAAAAGAAGGGTCCAGGCACTCCAGGTGTGGTTCAGAAGTCTTTAATGGTGCATTAAGGCAACTTTTCGGGTGACAAAGGCCTGGACAAAGACTGTTTAGCAGTCGAAACGTTGACTTGATGCTCCATGATGATCTTAGAATCGGACCTGGAGTGCCTGGACATTTCTTCACTATTCCTTGACAACTCCTGTTGCGGCTTGGCTTTTATGGCAGGTTCATCTACATTTGCGTTTTCTATGCTTTGCTTAGGACAAGAGTCAGTAACATTGGCCAGATGTTTTGAAACTACAACTCTCTTGATGCTCAGTCACTCATTAAGTTGACTTAAGTTCTCATAGGAAATGCAGCACCAAAACATCTGGAGAGCTGAGGTTGCCGACCCCTGGTTTAGGAATTGCAAATGTAGCGGGAGAAGTAGAATAATGATTGATTCCTAGAAGCTTGTTAATCGTGTGTGCAGCAATAAAAGAGGATGACTGTCTCCCAAAAACTGATGTTAGTAATTTACATTTCATCCCCACCATGCAATGTTTCTGGTGTCTTTCCGGCACAAAGAGCCATAAAACGAGAACCTGCAAGATTGCATTTATGGGATCTCGTGCGACTCTCTGTGGAGTGAATACCAACAGCAGCATGTGTCACCACTGTTGGCATACATTATAGCAGCGTGCTCATTAACTGAGTCATTGCTAAGAAGCCACAAAGACGAAAAAACTTGTGAAAAAGTTATATCGTTGTGGCTCCCCAACATTGGCCGGGCAAGAACAAAACACTTCAGTTATTTGCAGGGTCTTTATTTCATTTCAGACATGGGTTACAACCAGGGTACTCGCTACCTTGAAATGTTAACCAAACCAAAGTGGTGGCCTACCTACCTATTGCACTGGACAGATAAGCTACATCCCAGTCACACTGTGTGAAGGCATTAAGAGTTGATTGGTTTTCTCACCACCGACCTATCACCTTCACATGGTGTCCTGGGTCCTAATGAGACATGCCAACAGACTATAAGTGGCTGGGTAATGTCCAATTAGCTACAGATGTAACTGCTGCTTAACTTGATCCTATAAGCAGGGACAGAGGACTTTTTCCAGTCGCAAGCTAATATATCTGCCCGCAATTGACCCGTCACCCAATATATACAAGTTTATTGATATATAGCTTATAAAATGTGTAGATGGCTCCAGAGATCATTAACTGTCTTATAGTTTGGATATAAATGTGTCCTGCCGTTAGGGTTTCTCTAAAAATATTTAAATATGATCGTACATGACCACGATGCCTGCCTGACGCCTGTCAGTAGGAGAAAGTAGAAGATCATCAACATATTATTATTATTATATTTATTATTGTTGATCAGAGCCAATGCCAACGTTGGAGATTTCTGTAGAGCAGGCACACACACCTCCCTGATAACCTCCCTGATACTTTTATTATGTTACTCTTCCAAGCTGAGATATCTCGGCAGATACCAGTAATCCATTGCCTTATTTGGTTCATCGTTGATATCAATTTCCGCCATGTATGCCGGTTATCGTCTGTTGGTGCCAGTTGGTTGGTTTGATAACGATCTACAGAATTCCATCTGGTTCTTTTTATATATTAATACTGGAGCCTCCACCATGTTCCCTCGGGGTAGTGTCCATCTCTCTTGCTTTTTGGTTTCCAGTTTGTGTTAACTGTGTTGTCTCGCAGGGCACAATAAGGGGGGGTTGCTAACAACAAGGTATACATGCTTACAGTGAGATTCCACACACTACCCTCTTCTACGGGATGAGGAGTCCCTTACTGTCTCTAAACTCCTCGATCACTAGGAGGAACTGGGATTGAAACTTTTTGGGAAGTGGTCGAGAGGGAAGAGGTGTTGTGATGATGCTGTGTTGTGATGCTGTGCTGGACTTCTGTAATCCATTG